>RCUC01117305.1:0-10666 GCA_003697995.1 Taxidea taxus jeffersonii
CTCAGTCCAGGCCCTTAACTCCTAGACCAGTGTATCTGTCTAGACTCCTAAAAAGATCTCTCTCAGAACTGTGTGTGTGTGTGTGTGTGTGTGTGTGTGTGTGTGTGTAAGACAGAGAGGGAAAAACTGTTGCTTTTAGCATGTTGCCACACAGAAGTTAACAGAAATTATCAAAGGGTAATTAAATGGGTACTGTCTTTTTTTTTTTTTTTAGGAGAAAATGCTTTCACAGAAATTTACTGTCATCCCACTGAGTCTTCTTTCTTCTCAGAAAAGTACTATGCTACAGAGCATCCCTGCCTCTAGGCCCTGTTTTGCTCATTTGTAATGATATACTATATGTAAAGTTTTATTACCAGAAGTTGCAATTTCCCAACTGCTTGATGCCTGATGTCACAAAATTATAACTAAGAGAGCCTGTTACATCCACTGCTCCAAGGCATGGGGAGTATTATTTCAGCAACAATGAAAACGTATAATAAAGGACTTTAATTTTAATGACAGCCTGAATGCAAGCTGTTAGAAAAATCCAGTGTATGTTTTTCCTATGCAGGTAACTGAGTCAGGGGGCCCCCTCGAGACAGCATCCTTTTCCGACCTACTTTGGATTTCAATGATTCAGTTTCATTCAACAAGCATTTATCAAATACCAATTATACGCGAAGCATTGCGGTGGGTGCCACAGTGATTGAACAGACCACCTGCCCTTCAGGAGTTCACAAGCTAGTGAGAAAGAGAGATGCCTGCTAACATAACTTTAATAAAAGGCAGACATTGAGAAGTGCTCAAATGAGGCCACGATGAAGTGCCACAAACTGCAGGAGAGGGATGTGTCAGGCATCGAGGAGAAGGACTTCAATAGGAATAGAACATATACATTCCCGCAAAGGGACCCCACCTCTCACTAAGCCAAAAGGCTCAAAGGTGAGAATTCTTGAGGTATAAGAGAAATCAGAATACAGCAAAAAACCAAAGATTAGAAAACAGCTGACTAGAAAAAAGCAAAAATAGCAAAGAAAGGAGAAGCTCTAGAGCTAGCAGGGAGACAATGTCAGTAGAAACTGGGGACTAATTGGGTGGAAGGGTGAGGAAGAAACACCCAGACTGTACAGGATGACTGTAATATCTGTGTTTTCCCTTCATTAACCTATGTGGCTGATGTTACAGGATTTACCCTCACATCCCCTTGCCCTGACCATTTATTTCAGTGCCCACAGGCCTGACTGCCGGCACCTACACTCTATTTATGCATTTATTTTGCCAAAGGGCTTTCTTTGGCTTCAAGAGCTTGGTTTGTTCCAGCACATGGGAGCTGGGAGGTGCCGAGGAATTCACATCCGGGTGGAGCCGTTCCTAAGAGGGGACTGACAGGAGTTGGTGTGTAAGTGGCTAAGCTCCTTTGCCACTGGGTAGGTAAGGGTGAGGTACATACCTACATGGGCCTCCAGAGGTCCCTAGTTGGATTAAAGCTCAGCTGGTTGATGATACTCCTTGACTGGCTGCTTTCCTACTCTCTACTTTTTCCTACTTTCCCACTCTCCTAACTTGAGGCAGCTTGCTAATAAATGCACTACTTACCCTCACATCTTTGAGCCTCAGTCTGCTTCTGGGGAAACCCAAATTGAAGACCACCTGTATAGGTGATGACAATTTAATCTTGCTTCTCACCCAAGTACTATTATCATTAGGATTTTTCTAAGGTTTTTCCTTTGAAACTGTGTATCTGTGTCAGGAGAGAAAAAAGCAGAACTCTGAGCAGAGCAAGTTATGTTCAGTGGAGATGGCAAAATATGAGACACAACAGAACAAGCAGTGTTTACAACTAGTATTTAGGGTAAAAAAAAATTATTGAGTCACAGGATGGCACAGCCGTTTCTTGGAAGTCAAAGCTACATGACAAACCTCAGAGAAAAGCAGCAACCGAACAGGGTTCTGCTGTTACAAAAACAAGTGCCTTCCTGCTTGCCTTTGTGGGCTGCTTCTACTCAAATGGTATTCATACAGATCATTAAGATTTAGGAAGAGACCCCAGGAAGGCAACAGTATAGGAATATGATCTCTTGAATTGTTATGCACAGCTAGAAACAAGCATGCATGGGAAAGTAGCAGAGTGAATTGTTAACATTCTGAGATAGGTCCTTTGGGTGTAAGAAGGAAACAGAGGAGAAGCTTCCTCTGAGAAACCTTCCTTGGCTACACTGGCTCTCAGCAATCTCCCTGGCTTCTGAGATGGAAAACATTTAGCATCTCCGTGGTTCATTTGGCCCTCAGCCCATTCTAGACTATACCTACTAGGCACTGCTGTATACATTGCAAAACTGTGTGCTGTCTTTGAAACCAGACTGTAATTCTCCTCAAACAGAAGTCATAGTGGCCTGCACAAAGTGACACGTGCTTTGGCATGTTGGTTTTCTAGGGCGGCAGACTCTGGGATGGAGACTGGATTATGAGATATTTATTAGGGAGCGCTCTCAGAATTAACAGCTATGGTGGAAGTAAAGGAAGCAAGACTGAGTGGAGAAGAAACCTGGGTTGTGATGCAGTCCCCACAGTGCCACAGCTGATCCCATGAGGAGCTCTGAAACTGGGACTCCCTTTAGAGTTGTCACAAACTGGGGTGACGGAACTGGCCTTTTATACATTTGCATTCATCAGTCATTGGATGCAGGCATCCACAAAAATGACAGATGATATATTTTGTCTGATTTGGGTAAAGTTAAAGTCCTATAAGCATTTGGGGAAAACTCAATAATTTATTTTAGTCACGAAACTGAAGAACTATGTTAAAAATATTTTATCTGTGACTGATATGAGTTCAATAATGACAACATATGCTAACTTCTGTTGCCTAGCTATATGAGTTCTATGTGTACCAACAAGATGGCTAAGGCTTTAAGGAGCAAACCTCTGTATTTCGTTCTTTGATTCAAAGTATTTTTAACATAATAATTGTTCAATTATTGTTTACTGGTGATGGTCATGATTTTATTGAAAGCAACACTAAGAAGTAACATCTTTTAATCCACTACATCACAATCTTAAATATAGGAATTTTTTAAAAGATATATAATAAGCTTCTTAGAAAATTTTCTTCTAGCACTTAGGATAAGGAAAGTACTGCTATCTCTGTTAGGTGTTGCCTTCTATGGTAATAAAAATTCTAACCATGTCTGTCTTTTGTTGTGGCTGCCAAAAAGCCCCTTCAAATTGATCCTTTTTCATACATTTCCATTCCTCACATTTTTAATCATTATGTATATTTACAATTATTTTATTTCATGCACATTCATGTGTGTCGAACAAAGCAGCATGTAAATAAATAAATCAGCATTGCAAAACTGTAAAACTTCTCTGGTGCCCCCAAAAGATTTCCTAAAGTTCTATTTTACTTTAAAGCTTTCCCTCAGAATTCCAAGAACTCCATACAGACTTTTTGTTACACTGTGTTTTTTAGTTTCACATAGGTTTTCAGTTCATAGCACATTAGAAGGAAAAGTAACTAAGGGAAGAATGGAGCAGATTCAAACGTAAGAAAAATAACATCAAAGAAAGAGAGCTGAAAAGAAATAAAAGGAGACCCAGGGATATTCTACGACACAGTAAAATTTTGGATTTTTCAAGTGATGCCTTTGGGTTGTCTGTCTAAATATACAGAAATGTCTATAGAATATTTTAGAAAGATTTCCATTAAGAGTTACCTTTTTAATGTTTTGGTACTTTAATCAGTAAAACTTAGTTATCTGAAAAAAAAAGTGTATTTGTAAGGATGCTAGGTTTTGTGAAAATAGCCAATTGCTATGGTCTGAATAGATACTGACTAATACCACCCTATGCTCCCCTGTGTAGTTATACATTTGTTTCATGGATATTAATTCACTGGCAATTACATGAATCAGGGTGTTTTGAATTTCTCTTTTCTTTTTTTCCTCTAGGTAAAACAGTCAATGTGAATATGCAACAAAAAAGAAGGCAGAATAGTGTGCTCTCACTCTGAGAGCAACTTGTATCAGAAAGTTCTGATCATGAATCCTTATTTGACCTCTTTTACTTATGACATTGAGACAATGACTCAATCTCTCTGAGCCTCGGTTTCTTCATCTGTGAAAAGGGGGCAATAATACCAATTTCATGGGACTGAAGTGAGTACTAAAGAGGTTAATCTTTTTTTAAGATGTATTTATTTATTTATTTACTTACTTATTTAAGACGGGTGGGGGCAGGGAGAAAGAGAGAGAAAGCAGCAGGAGAGAGAGAATCTCAAGCAGACTCCCTGCTGAGTGCAGAAGCTCCCCTCTTCCCCCTAACATGGGCTCCAACCTAGGACCATGAGATCACGACTTGAGCAGAAACCAAGAGCTGGTCGCTCAATTAACTGAACCACCCAGGTGCCCCAAAATGGGTTAAACTAATTACTTAACACAAAACCTGGCTCACAGCAAATAATCAAACTGCCTATGCTACTACTTTCATTGTTTATTAAAACGTAAGAAATGAATCTACATACAGGATATAATGATCTAATAAATATTGACTGGTGATTATTTAAGATACTATAAAGTTTTAAAATAAAAGGTCTAGAGTAGATAAAAATAAGGTGGACATGAAGAATATGGAGAATATATAGATTAGTAATCTATTTAAAAAGCTATTATTTGTCAACCCCTTGAACATTCTATCTGGTAAGAAGAATTTGGTGACAAGAATTTTATTTTTACCATATTGCTTAACAAAATAAACCTATCATGACTAAGAAAATTGGGTTATGGTATATGGTACAATGTAAAGTTCCTAGTTAAATTCTAATTTGAAAAACACAGAGTTTTCAGGCCACTGAAAGCTATGGCCACTGTGACCTGCTGATAAATGCCTTGCATTGTCAGCTTTCTGTAAATGATAGGATAGAGGAGGAAATGGAGATGATGACACGAATCCAAAGACTCTAGACACAGCTTTTCAGTGGAAATAGGAAAAATGCACTTGTGACCTTGTCACGTGAGTGTGTAATCACACAAAGGCCAATACAATATTGCAAATGCCTTCTGAAAGATAAAAGGTGCAATGTGTCTATGAAGTGAGAATATAATCCAAATTTTTATACATAGAAAGAGCAAGAACTAGTATTGAGATTGGGACATTAGATGATCACAGTCCTGATTTAGGAAGAGATATAAATTGCCATGGCATGCCGTGAGCAGCAAATTGATTTATGTACACTCTGAGTTTGGAATGAAGACATCTGATAATGGACTTTTGGTAGAAAGAAGTCTGACCATTTTTCCCCCTCCCATAATCTTGTCCAATCCAATGTTGACTCTTATGTATTTCCAGGTGATGCTGGAAAGGGAGGCTGTCCCGAATGATTTAATCAGCTAGCTTCATTTGGCTTAATTTTGGTAATCTGTAAGATTATAATCACAAAATCAAAAAAAAATCAAATTATATGTCAAAAGAGAACTGTACTATGAATTGGGAGATTTTCATTCTAGGCCAAACTTCTCCCAAACTTGGCATTCTTGGTTTTGATCTTTTTGAGCTCTAATCATTAAATGAGGTGCTTGGATTGTATCACCACAAAGGTGCTTTCTATCATACAACTCTGTCATTTGAGAACGAATTCTAGATAGTGCAAGGAGTTGAAACACTTTCCTCATCTGTGCTACCAGTTCATGTCTTAAGCTCAAGCTTCATAATAAAGCTCTCCAAGTGAGAGAGCCAGGAAAGAAAAAATACCCTGAAGTCACTTTGGCTCATGTTAGCTGTATCTTCAGAAGCAACATGATTTGATGGTTCTGATGTGATTCCAACCACGGCCCAGGAAGACCCGTCTGCATGAATATCACTCCCCCAAACCACCATGAATTCCATGCTTTGCCACCCCATCAAAGGCTTCCTGAATTCATTTTGGAAATGGGCTGGGAAGGTTGTCATAGCAAAGACTTCTAAATAGTTTAAGGACCCATTATACTTGATAAGACCACTAGGTGGAAGAGGAAAGAGGTAGAAAACTAAAACATAAGGGAACAGAGGTGGACACGGAGAAAGGTGGGAGGACAACAAAGACAGTCATCCAGGCCTGGTTGGCCTTTCTGAGACAGCAGCAAGTGAAAGAACCAAGTGGTATTTGTGTGCTCCTTCCAGAGAGAAAGGAACAAGAGAGATTTAAAGAGCATTTGTAAAGTCTATCAGATTTTTTTAAAATAGTTTTTCTGCTATTTACTGCCAAAATATACTACTTCCCCCTTCATGTTTCTATGGCAATATGAAGCAGTGAAGAAACAGATAAACCTGGATTTGAAAATGGCTCTGTCATTTTTGAACTTTGGGAACTTGGACAAATTACTTAACATCTCTGGGACTGATCTGTGGGGAAAAGGACAGTGGAAATACACAACTGCCAGGACTTGAGGATTAAAGTGGGAAAAAATTGTGTAAGACCTCAAGCACAGTAAATGCTCAATCCATTACTGAAATTTTTTCTTTGTTCCTGCTGTCTTGTGGTTTCAGCACGACTTTTCCCAAAATATAGAGGTTTTTGAATGGTCTGAATTACCATGAGATATCATATTTATATCCCATTTTTCTCTTCACTGCTAAAATTTGAGGCCACCTGATAAGTTGAAACTGCCCTTGAAATGGGGGGGTGGTGGGTGTCAGCATGAAAACTCACACATTCCTTACACTAGCTGTCAGACACTTCTACAGCTTCAAAAAAGTTTTTCTTCTTAACCTTTTGTGTTTAAACAGCATATTACTAAATTTCATGCCTGGATCTACTAAGTTACCCAATAAGTAAGTTTTTTCTTTTTTGTTCTCTGGCACCACTCTACCCAGTATTTGTGTTATCCAATATGCCTCTTCTAACTTGTGTGGTCTATAGGACTCGGACTGCTTTCAAACTTGTTTCAGTTTCCAAGAAAACATTAGGAAAAGAGATCCACAGCTGTTAAAAAGTGCTATCAAAATATATCAAGCCATGAAACAGAGGCAGAGGTCCACGGTTCTGATAGCTCTGTAGCCTCTCACACAGATCCCAGGCCTGCTCCCAGCCATCCTTATGAGAACTAGTACCCACATGGACCTGCCCTTATCACAGCTACATTCTGCTCAGCTGAATGCTTTAAGAGTAATCAAAATGCAGGGAGAATAATTCTTAATAAACAATAATCATTCAAAACAACTCAGTTCACTGCTGGTGGGAATATAAATTGATACGTGCACTTTGCAAAGGATTATAAACATATGTACACCTTATGACCTAGCAGTCTCAAATCTAGGTATATATCCAGCAGGAGTATATTCATTAGTACCCTGAAAGACACACACAAGAATATAGAATCTCTATTCAGAATATCCCCAAACTGGAAACTACCCAAATGTTCATCAAAAAGAAAACGGATGAGTTATGGTATATTCACACAATAGAGTGATTAAAAAAAAAAAAAAAAGAGCAAAGCATTGCTACATGCAAAATATGGATATAACTCACAGACTTAATGTTGGGTGAAATAATTGGGATATAAGTATGTACAAACTATAGGGCTCTATTTTATAAACCTCAAAAACAGGCAAAATTAATCTATTAGTGCTCAGGATATATTCCCTGGGTGGTGGGGGGAAAGCAGGTAGTAACTGGGGGGTGTGTTCTATTTCTCAACTGGGTGTTGGTTACAAAACTGTTCAGCCTATAAAATTTCATCCAGCTCTATCCCTAATATGTGTACATTCCCACATATTCATTATACTCAAAAAGTTTGAAAAATTGCAAATGATTATACAAAATATTCATCTCTAAAATGATCTTGGAAAAAGGCAAGAAAAAGATGTCCAAATGGTAGGGAGAGATCTAATGGGTTCATCAGAACAGCACAATCACAAGTTCAAACAGAGATTCTGTCATTGACTGGGTATTTGTTCCCCTAAGAATTCATACGTTGAGATCTAATCCCCAATGTTCTGGTGTTTTGTTGTGGGGCTCTCGAAGGTGATGAAGTCATGAGGGTAGAACCCTCATAAATGAGATTAATGTCTTTAGAAAAGAGACTCCACAGAACTCTCTTTCCCCTTCCACCATATAAGGACACAGCAAGAAGATGGCTGTCCATGAACCAGGGAGCAGGCCCTTACACACACCAAATTTGCCAGCACCTTGATCTTGGGCTACTTTCCACAACTGTGAGAAATAAATTTGTAGAGTTTATATGCCACCCAGTCTATGGCATTTTGTTATAATAGCCCAAACTAAGACAGACTCCAGCGACAAACCTCACACAGTACATGTGAGGACAACTGGGCCTATATCCCTGACATTTATGGCTAAAATTGGGCATTACTATTATTATCATTACTACTACAACAACTATTATCTCTTTATGGACCAGGTGCTGTACTGTGGTACCTTTCCAAAACATGACCTCATTCAACCTCACCAACGACTCTATTAGAAAACATTCAAGTTTCCATTTTGCAGGTAGGGAAACTGAGGTTCAGACATGTTCAACTACTCATCCCAAGTTGTTAGAAGACCTGAGATGGGAATGATCACTCATACCAGTAACCTGTGAAACCCTGAGTCCAGCCTGTGAGCTTCTGTGACCCTAGTCTTTGGCTCTAGCAAATTCCCTCCCTGCTGCTATGTGAGATGGCCATGGCTGATTCTTCTGACATTGGTTTTCCTTTGTGGGTTCAGGTTTGTTAAGCCAGTGTTCTTCAGTCAGTCTGAATTACGGGTAAGCAGCCATCGCATTCCAGCTCTCCTCCCTCCCACACGCATGTGGTTCAGTTCCACTGAGCCCAACATCAAGGCTGCCAGACTGGCTGGACTCCAGGGACTCATTGTGACTACAATTTGCCTATTGGAATTATCAATATGATCACAGAAGTAACCCAATTTCCTGCTTACTGTTAGAATTTTCAAAGGTTGACATCAGGGCAGGTGTTTTTTGAATTCCCAGAGAAATCCAAATTTTTCCCCCCTCAGGGACCTGTATAAAATTAGTTGTACTCAGCATCAGCAAATTAGTGGAGATTTTTTGTAGCAAAAAGGAAAAATATGGTCACTATGTGCTTACATTAATGGTCTCTAGAGATAGACAAACCTCTTTTCAATTCCCAGCTAAGCCACTTAGTAAGTCCCAGTTTCTTTATCTAATAAATGCATAAATGCCCTCATCAGAGAATTATTATAAAAATAAACAAGATGATGTGGGAAAAGCACTTAGTTCAATCTCTGCCATTTGTATTGCTATTTCTTAAGTGGTAAATAATCACAGATAAACACACACATATAATTTATTTAGCATGCTGCATTATATATAAATACATTCACACACATACTCTCACAGAACCAAGTGTTTGTGATTTCTTCATCTTGGTATAATTATGATAGCAAATTCTGCTTTTGAGAGAGTTTGGTCATGTGGTAGTTTATTCAAATAGCTGAGAATGGCAGAAAAATACAGAATCATGAAGACCAGTATAATAAATAATCTGTGAAGCAGTAAATAGGTCTTATAGAAATCTGAGGGTCTAAATTCTGAGGATTCAAAAAGTATGAAATCTGTCCAGCCCCCATGTATTTTTAGGCCACTTACTCAAATGGCAATGCTCACCATATGGGTAGCCTGACTTGCATACTATCTTACTCATTTATAGAACATGTTGCCACTTTGAGGTTAACAAACTCTTAACCATTAACAGTATATAAGTCTACATGTAATAATGGCCTTTTAATCCATTGTCTTCCCCACTCTTTAAACTCTACACGAGTTCTGTAATCTTCCTTTATATTTCACATGACCTCTCAAAGAACTGAGATGGGAATGTTCAGATAGAAATTAGCCACAGCTGTGCTCAGGAAGCACATTCACAGCAGAATTCAAGAAGATTCTGTTCCCTTACTCACTTGTGTTTAATGATTTTACTTCCTCATTACAGTTCTCTTGCCCCAATAGAGAGAAAATAATTAGACCTTGAACATGGCAATTAAAAAGCAGATATCCTGAGCTCTGACACTTCCAGCAGACCAGCAGACTGTTAAGGAGAGTATCTTTACCCTGTTGGCAAATTTCTAAAAGGTTATAGAGCACTGTTGAGAAAAAAAAAGACCTTCATCAGCAAGTATGACCTCCGAGTTTAGATGTTCTAAGTTCAGGTCCCCACAAAGCATACCAATACGAGAGCAGGTGCTTTTTAACAGTGCCATATTTCCTTTAAGTCATGCACTAATACTATACTTCCAAGGTCCATAAAGGTCATTGTTCCATGATAATGTTAATTATAATAAACAAAACTATAACCTTGGGTTAAAAACACCAGTAATCAAATAACTTTATGTTGTGAAGATAACACATAGCAGTCTACAAAAGTGCTATTTGTTAAACCCAATGAGATTCACTTAGGAAAGAAACGAAATACGCTTCCTTATTAGCTGGCAGTTCAGTTTCTCACTGATGCACATCAGGAAAAGAAAAAGACATGAGCATGTCTGGCACAGAAGTAGTAAGTACAGCTATAGTCACACAGGCACTGCAACTGGTGTACATGTTAATACGGGAGACACAATAAATTTCTGTGGTTTGAGCTACCCAGACTGGGGTAATTTATTATGGCAACCCTAGCAAATTAAAATAGGTACCATGCTTAATTTCAAACTTACTGCATCATAAAT
>RCUC01117306.1:0-31798 GCA_003697995.1 Taxidea taxus jeffersonii
GTAGACTTGGTGAAAGTGATCCTGAGCAAGGAGGAATTTGAGTTGGCACTCAAGGAGGCCGGGGAGAGACTGGTAGCCGTGGACTTCTCGGCCACCTGGTGTGGGCCTTGCAGAACCATCAAGCCCCTTTTCCGGTCCCTGTCCTTGAAGTATGAGGACGTGGTGTTCCTGGAAGTGGACGCTGATGAGTGTGAGGAGCTGCTGAGAGACCTGGAGATCATTTGCATCCCAACCTTCCAGTTTTATAAAAACGAAGAAAAGGTGGGAGAATTTTGTGGTGCCGTTAAAGAAAAACTCGAAGCAAGCATTGCAGAATTAAAGTAACTGTGGACTCTGAAAGCGCTGTTAACAGTCAGCTGGTTATAGTCTGTGATTTTTTTTTTTATTTACCAAAAGAGATGAGACATAAAGAAAGTGTCTGTCTGAATGATGGCTGCTCATAAGTGATCAAGTATTAACTCCACCTTCTCAAAAATCAGTAAAGCACTAGAGCGTCTTGTGACCATGTTCTCCTTGGTGGAAAAGTATGATATTAGAATCTCCTTTGGTGGAGATTGGGAGCACACCTGTTTCCTATTTTTTTGATCATGATCTTTTTTGGAGCTCACCCTTGAAAATTCAGTTCACTTGGTGTTAGTGGCAACATTGGACATTTAGACAATTCTTCTGTAAAAGTATAGGATTTATAGATGAGTGGAGACTTTTCTCATTTGGGGTTTCTGATAAGATGCTTTGGGAAATAAAGAATTGGAAAGATTCACATAACCTACCTAACCTCCTCTAAGTGCAGGGAGTGCTCTGGAAGCCTCAGGAAATCCCATGGGCTCAGCAAGCTTGCATGGAATTCCTTGGTGGCAGAGTCGAGATCAAGGCCGTTTTCCTAGATCTCAAGTGCAGGCCTCTTTCTACTAATCATGCCCACAAAATCTGATACAGAACTCCTAGCTTCTGATTTCTCAGACCAAAAGCTTTATGATTCAGGTCAAAGTCGGGGTGATCTTCAATGCCATTATGACATCAGCTCCTTGGTGACAGAGTTTCTACTTTGTCTCCTGGTAATGGGGTTTCTGAAACCTACTCCCAGACGTCTCAGATCCCAAAGGCCTAGGTCTGGGTCACAGATGGTGGCTTGGCCCAGAGTTTTTGTGTTTAAAAAACAATGTATATGTGATACATGCACATATAACAGCATGTATCTAATGTATACAATTTGATAAATTTGGACATATGCATATACCCATGACATCATTACCACAGTCAAGATAATAAACATACTCCTCATCTCCAGAGTTTCCTTGTATGTCCTCTCTTTTGTCATTGTGGTGGTGGTGGCAGTGGTAAGAGCACTTAACTGGAGATCTAACCTCTTAACAACATTTTAAATGCACAATACTGTGTTCTCAATGACAGGCCAACTCTGTTGTACAGCAAATCTCTAAGACTTAGCCATTCCAGAGAACCGAAACCTGTACCCAGTGAGCAACAACTCCTCATTTCTCCCCCTATTTCTTGCCAGTCATCATCCTGTCTTCTGCTGGTCCAGTCTTTTACAGAATTTGAACTAGTTGTCAACATTTCAAAAACCAGGATTCCCTTTAAAACCTTGAATTCCAGCTTCTCTTGAAAAACTGTAGAACTGGGCGATCTGGGCTTGCATTCCCTCAAGAAACCAGTCTAATCTTAGAGGCTCTGTGGCACTGTCTCCCATTGATGGTGAGAAACGGGGCTGACCACTTTTATGCAGCTGAGTTGCAATGCCTCAGTTAACCGCAGGAGGGGGCTGCACCAGGAACTCCTACTGTGTGCTCTAGCTCAAGGGTAGACCTCTTCTGAGCCACGAAAAATAACCACCTAAGAATAGAAACAAAATGCGATGCATACCTGGACTTTCGTCCAAAAACATTTGGGATGACCTAGTGAAGTATTAACGATAAGGCTAACAAATTCGTGAAAATGAGTAAGATGGGGCGCCTGGGTAGCTCAGTGGGTTAAAGCCCTCAGGTCGTGATCTCAAAAGTTCTGAAATTCGAGCCCCGCATCCGGCTTTCTGCTCAGCGGGGAGCCTGCTTCCTCCTCTCTCTCTGCCTGCCTCTCTGCCTACCTGTGACCTCTCTCTCTGTGTCAAAAAAATAAATAAAATTAAAAGAAAGAAAAGAAAATGAGTAAGATGTCAACTGAGGCTCATATAATCACTCCGTTTCAGTGGCACATTTTGTTCTGAGTTTCTCAGTAGCCTGGATGGGGCAGGGGTGAGAGAAGGGGAAACCCCATAATAACCAGATGTCATTACCCTAAGAGGAGAAAACGCTGGAATTGGAAAAACGAGCCCATGATTTCTCATAACTAAATTCTTGAATGGAAATTTTCATCTGGACACTTTTGGATGAGGTTCTTGACAGTATATTTTATAAGAAATTCAGCAACAATTCTCATATAGCTATTTCTGGATATAATCTCATAAAAACCAAAGCTACAATCATAAGCCACTCTTCAATGAGAGGATTTGGGATTCAGGGTGTACAAGTACATAGCTTTTGATTTTCATATAAATGGACTTCTGTTAATGATTCATACATCTATTCTTTTCCTCTGTAGAGAGACCTTCCTCTGACTTGTTTTCACTCAGCTGTGTTCTTGTTTTCCATATTGAACAGGCTGGTTTTAATATAAATTTATCTGCTTAGACATTTAAGAATTAACCCAACCCCTCTGGCACCAGAGCCCCATTTGGACAACCTAGCCCCACACCACTTTAGACTGTGTAATTTGGAGGATGAGGGACCCCAAAATCTAATATTAGTGAGTTACACCAACAGCTATTTCTGGGACTGTAGTATTGCAGGTGGGTTTTTTTTTTTTAAATCATAGGTCCTTATGTTGAGGTTACTAAGTGATGACATGGACAATGACCTAAAGAAAACCCCTGAAAATAGTCATGATAGATTTTTCAGGTGATTTTAAGCCATTCCTGATGTAAATCAAGGGAGGAAGGCAAAGCTTTGCAAAGGCAATTCTGTAGGGTCAACACAAGGCAGAGCAAATGTGGGGCTCTCTGACAATCTAATTCGATCCAGAGATAAAATCTAAACTAGCAGAGAATTGATTCATGTCCTTCAGACTACCCACCCTAAGCACTATTTCTCTGGACTGTTTGGCTAATGGTTAAACAGTAACCAGGTCAAAGTCATGTTCTCCGGCACAAAGCTTGAATATAGGCGTTCTGTTTTGCTGGTTAAGAATCATGCACTTAGAATAAATGAACCAAGCAATTGTCATCACCTCTAAGATTGAACATGAAGGGGAAATAAGAAGCATGTCTAATGAGAAAGAAGTTCCAGATAATCAGATTGGCTGTGCATGATGCTAATCTAACAGGAGCCCTAACCTGAATCAATAGAATACCTGTTTGCTTTGATAAGAAAACTCAACAGGGGCGCCTGGATGGCTCAGTCAGTTGAGCATCTGACTCTTGATTTCGGCTCAGGTCACGATCTTGGGGTCGTGGTGTGGGGCCTGCTTAAGATTCTCTCTCTTCCTCCCTCTTTGCCCCTCTCCCCCTGCACGCATGTTCTCTCTCTTAAAACCAAAACGAAACAAGAAACAAGACACCAAACAAAACAAAACCAAACTCAACAAAGTGGCAGTATTCTAAGTAATCTGCAAAAAATCAATAGCTTCCTTTTGATTCAATGATAAGTGATTAAGAATCATTATGGAGGGGCGCCTGGGTGGCTCAGTGGATTAAAGCCTCTGCCTTCGGCTCAGGTCATGATCTCAGGGTCCTGGGATCGAGCCCCGCATCAGGCTCTCGGCTCAGCGGGGTGCCTGCTTCCTCCTCTCTCTCTGGATTTTTTAAAAAATTTTGTTTATTTATTTTTTTAATTAAATTTTATTAAATTACATTAAATTTATTTAAAATTTATTTAAAATTTAAATTATTAAATTTAAAAAAAAATCCTTACTGTTGTTAGGACTATTGCTATGTATTCTATTTTTTTGTCACTGTTATAAATGGAGACCTTTTTCCATAATGATTTTTTTTTAAGATTTTATTTATTTACTTGACAGACAGAGAGATGACAAGTAGGCAGAGAGGCAGGCAGAGAGAGAGGAGGAAGCAGGCTCCCCGCCGAGCCGAGAGCCTGATGTGGGGCTCGGTCCCAGGACCCTGAGATCATGACCTGAGCCGAAGGCAGAGGCTTAACCCACTGAGCCACCCAGGTGCCCCAACAGTAAGGATTTTTAAGACTAAACATTTTGAGACATATACAAATAGATCTGAATAAAGTGAGACACAGTCTATTTTCCACATTGGAAAGAAAGATTGAAAAATGTTGAGTCTTTCCACTTGAGTAGACTTAATGTGACCCCAACTAATATCTCATTGAGATCATTGGGCAAATCTGACAAAATACTTAAAAATTCAAGAATAGATAGGAAAAAGTTTTAAGAAGTAATGAAGAGAGATTTGCTCTATCAGAAAATAAAATGTGTAATTAGTACAGTAACTGTACAGTAAGTTTACAGTAAGTGTAGGGATACCAATAGAAGTAAAAATGAAGAATTTTGATGGAGAAAAAAGAGAGAGAGAGGAAACATAATAGTAACCGAAATCAGGCTTCAGTATATAAATAGTAATTTATCAATAAAGAAATGTTTCACTTTGATCAAAAGTGAGTGGGTAATTTTTAAAAAATTTTTAAAACATTAGGTGTCTTGGGACCCCTGGGTGACTCAGTCTTGCCTTTGGCTCAGGTATGATCCCAGGGTCCTGGCATCTAGCCACACATTAGGCTCCCTGCTCAGTGGGGAGCCTGCTTTTCTGTTTCCTTCTGCCGCTCCTGCTTGTGTTCACACTCTCTTTCTCTGTGTCAAATAAATAAATAAATAAATAAATAAATAAATAAATAAATAATCTTTAAAAGAAAACAAAACCACATTAGGTTTCTAGGCCTCCATACTTGAAAAATCAGTTTCAGTAGTTGTGGGCAGGGTCCAGGAATCTCTCCCCATAGTCCAAGTTCAGTCCCAACCCTACCCCCAAGCTCCCGTCCTGTGTGCACTGTAGGGTTGTCTTATCCCCAGATGGGTTCCCTTTCCACAGCATTTCCTTCCTGAGACTCAGTTACTCAGTTTGGGAAACCATTGCTAGAGAGAGGCTGTGTGTATGGATATTTTTTCTTTCATTCTATTCTTGTTTTGTTTGTTTGTTTTTGCTGCTTACATAGACAGTGAAAAGAAAAAGCAATTAATGAAATGTTTTGCGAGAAACCAGCTGCTAAAACAGAATCTGGGAGGACTGAAATAAGAGGGAGCAAGCATATGGCTCAAGGTCAAGGATGCTTCTGGCCAAGGCTTCAATTGCAGAACTTCACCTGAGGCTTTGTGTTCTGGTTGAGCATTCTGGGCCTTCCTGGCTTTGTGTTACCAATAGTCTTAGAGACAATATCCTCTAAGTTCTTCTGCTTGGGGATGAAGCGCCTAAGTGGTCAAAGAAGCCTTAAGGAAGGCAGTATAATTGTGTTTTGTTGGCAAGGAACAGAGACCCAACTCAAACCTGGTCCAGCAAAAATGGAGAATGTGTTGGATCTTAAGACTGGAAATTCTTTTTTTTTTTTTAAAGATTTTATTTATTTATTTGACAGACAGAGATCACAAGTAGGCAGAGAGGCAGGCAGAGAGAGAGGAGGAAGCAGGCTGTCTGCAGAGCGGAGAGCCCGATATGGGGCTCGATCCCACAACCCTGGGATCATGACCTGAGCCGAAGGCAGCGGCTTTAACCCACTGAGCCACCAGGCACCCCAAGACTGGAAATTCTAAGGGGACAAAGTGTTTCAGGGATATACGGAGGTTCAATGAACATCACCAAGACACTGATGTTTTCTACCTCTCAACGCAGCTACCCACCACTCCCTCTCTTAAAAAAAAAAAGTTGGTGGGGGTGTTGGTGCCTGGGAATCTCAGTAAGTTAAGTGTCTGCCTTGGGCCCAGGTCATGATCTCAGGGTCCTGGGATTGAGCCCCACATCGGGCTCCCTGATCAGAGGGGAGTCTGCTTCTCCCTCTGCCCCTCCCCTTGCTTGTGCTCTCTCTCTCATTCTCTTTCTCTCTCTCTCTCAAATAAATAAATAAATAAAATCTTTAAAATCATTTTTTAAAAAAATAGTGGCACTTAAACCAGGAGATCCTTCAATAGCCACAGTGAAAATAGTCACCCATTGCAACAATGACAAATATTGGGATCCAGATAGCAGGGAGCCGGAGAAAGCCCAAGGCTGTAGCTTCAAGGTCTAGGAAAATCAGGGTTTTCAAATTCCAGAGTGGAAAAAAAAAGATGATTTATTTGAAAATGAAAGGGCCGATGTTAGAAAATAATAAACATGAAGAAGTTAAGGTTGGTAAAGACAAGCAGTGATTGAAATGAAGAAAGGCGAATGGTGAGCACTGAAAGAAAACATGATCATTCTATTTTATATTGATTAGAAGTGTGTTACTTTTACTCATACAAGTTGAGAGTCATCTCCTCTTAGTTTAAGATGGTGATTTCAAATAAGAGGGCAATCTGGCTTGGGGAGGAGCAGAGAAGGGCATGGCCATTCCCCCACAGAACAGTTCTGCAGGTCTTCATTGCCTTTTTTCCCTAAATGCCCCTGAAGAGTCTCTGGCCTCTGAGAGCCACCTTACTAGTGCGATTTGAGGAAGGTGGAAAGGACTGCTTCTCTCTCCGATGCCAAAGGAAGGCCACAAAACCTCGGTGTTTGAAAGGCAGAGCTAAATGCAAGTGTAATGACTCATAGATCAATATCTTTCACAGACATTAGGAAGATACAGAAGAAATTCACCAGTTTGCAATGACTCTTAGTTTAGAAATGGCAAATGAGGCTAGCATCCCAGGGAAGGCTTTAAAGAAAACTTCCCTTAAATCAGGCCAGTTAACATGGGCAAGACTACAGTGTGTTATTATGCTATCAGAAACAGTGAAATGGCTAGAACTGCAACAGTGTAACAATTCAGCCTTAATGTTTTCTTAAATCTCTCTATGTTCATTTCCCTAATAATCTTGATCTCTTTCTGTGAGTTTGAAATTGCTCATAGGATAAAGATGCTTCCTTTCAAATATCTCTGGTTTGGCACCTGATGTTTTCTAAAAAAGGATTTATAAGTCCAAATTATAATCCTACCTCATTTGCGATTGCAAGTTTCACGTATGTTTATTGAGAGAAAAATGCTAAAATAAATTTGGTGGCTGTATCGGTTGGATACCAACTGCCTTCCCTCATCCTCCTCAGGACCCATCCATGTACTGAGTGTTTTCTGTTTGTGGTTTAAAACACACACACAGGGGCACTTGGGTGGCTCAGTGGTTAAAGCCTCTGCCTTCGGCTCAGGTCATGATTCCAGGGTCCTGGGATCAAGCCCCGCATCAGGCTCTCTGCTCAGTAGGGAGCCTGCTTCCCTTCCTCTCTCTGCCTGCCTCTCTGTCTACTTGTGGTCTCTGTCTGTCAAATAAATAAATAAAATTAAAACACACACACACACACACACACACACACAAACTCCAAGATTTATTATGTGAAGGTCAGATACTACACATGTTTATCACTGGTATTTATGTTGAAGGCAAGAAGATAGATTCACATGTCAGTAATGAACTCTATCCACAGCCAATAGATAAACTGTTTTCGATGTAGGGAATATTCAGAGCCCATACGCTGTCTTGTGGAAAGGCTGTTTAGAGGTGCTTATGAAACTGAAAATGCCTGTTTTTAATTAAAAGCAATAAACTGATTTTTAATTCTTAGGATTCTTCTATCCTTTACTGACTTGCTCAAATATGAGCTCTTGATAACCCTCGTCTCTCCTCTTGGATGGAGATGAGTTGCCTTTCCCACAATCCAAGTGAAACATGTCCAAATACCTCCTCTCTGGGAGGAACAGGACTTGAGCTGAACAGCAAGGCAATAGGGAGTTCCTTGAAGGTCAAGGCCTGAGAGTAGAGGTCACTTTTGTCCAGGCAGCAGACATGACCACACAGCTAAAAATGAAACACAGAGAATGAGAATGAGACCCAAGAAACCAGGAGGGGACCACAGAAGTTGCCTCAACCATAGGGGTGATGGTGATCAGTGAATGTAAAAGTCAGAATCTGATTACTAGACAAGGAGACAAGGGGGGCTCAGGGGAGACGACTGTGGAAGCTGTGGGAAGTGGAGGAGGCGGTCACCTGGGACAACCACTGGTGAATGGGGCTGAGGTGCAGTGCAGAGTTGGGTCCCCTTGACTTCAAGTGCCATGGCGAGTATGGACAAGATCTTAGTGTTGAAGTGCCGCCCTAGCAATACACTTACTATGTCTCTTCCAAGTGGATCATTGGGCTACAGCAGAAGTCTAAAATCATATGGCTTATGAAATTTTTAGGAACTGTAACCAGATAATGCTTACCAGTCTCACTGTAAGTTAGGTAATAGATGTCCAAAAAGTCTATCTGAACTAGGGGATATTTAATTCCACAGTGGAGTTTGCTATCCCTTGTCAAAAGACAACACAAAATGTATTAATGTGTGAAAAAAAATTGGGAGTTTGGGGTCCTTGTGGGGTAAGAGCTATCCTAGTGGGAAAGACTAGGAATGAGTCTTTAAAACTGCTCCCCAGGGACGCCTGGGTGGCTCAGTTGGTTAAGCGGCTGCTTTCAGCTCAGGTCATGATCCCAGCATCCTGGGATCGAGTCCCACATCGGGCTCCTTGCTCAGCAGGGAGCCTGCTTCTCCCTCTGCCTGTGCTCTCTCTCTCTCTCTAACAAATAAAAATAAATAAATAAAAATAAATAAAGAAAACTGCTCCCCATTCCCCAGGTAGGTCAGAATAGTAAATCAGTGCAATATCGCATCACGGAGGCTCATGCCTCTGTTTAAAGCTTGAAAGGATACAGGGTAGTGGTCCCTCCTATCACATCTTCATTTGAATAGCCATTCTGGCACTTGCAAAAAATGGATGGTAGAACGTCACAAGCTAAACCAAGCTGTAGTTCCTTTGCAATTGCTGGACAGAGCCATATGGTTGCTGAAGCAGATAAATAAGGCTTCAGGTACATATTATGGGGCCAGTGATTTGGCAAATATGTTCTTATCCATTCTGAAAAGAAACAATTGGTCTTCACGTGGAAGAGACAACAACAATCACTTACTGTTTTGCTCCAGGGTGTTTTGAAAATTTCCATCCTTCGTTATCACATAGTATGAAGAAACAGGAACCGTCTGGACCTCCTGTGTGACAGTGATACATTACTTGATGACATCACACAATTGAGGAGGACAGCAGAAGCTAGAGTACTGTAGGCCTTGGCAGGATGGCGGAAATTCAGGGACCTGCCATTCAGGAAACATGTCAGGGGTCCAGTGATCAGATGTGTGCTGAGATGCCTTCTCCAAATTAAAAGATGAATTCTTGCTTTTGCATCCCACAAAGAGAGAAACAGTGCCTGGTATGTCTTCTTGGTTTCTGGTATAGATAGATATATATAAATATATGTAAATATATCTATACCCTATCTATATATCTGTATCTACCTATCTGTATATATATGAATGATTATTCACTGAAGCCTTGGTTGCTTATTGCAAAATATCTCTTCAGAACTATTTGGAGTACTATTCAGCTGTAAAAAAGAGTGAGGAAGCCCTCTATGAACCAATATGGAGTAATTTCCAGGATATGTTAAGTGGAAAACAGCAAAGTACAAAAAAGAATATAACATTTAACCCTTCAGGTAAAAATGAGGGTGATCTAAGAAAGTATACATGTATCTGTTCATTACGCCGAGGAGGGAAAAAGAATGTTTTTGACTCTAAGAACCATATCAATGTTTCACATGTGCCCCCAAATAAATAAATAAAGCAAAGAGGAGGGGCAAAATGGAATACAAATAGTAAAAAATGAATTTAATTGTATTCCAAGTGAACAGTATAACCATAGTGAAGGGAGTGGGAAAGGAAAGTACTTAGGTAAGTAACCTTGAAAATCAGTATTTTGACTGTAACTATAAAGTAAAAGGCAAAATGAACTGTCACAAATATCCCCCTCTGGTCAGTAAATCTGTCTTTCACAGAGGTATGGGTTAGCAATTTTGAGATTACTCTATGTGCATTGTAGGATTGAGCAAATAAGAACATTTATTGTGGGTAATGAGAGTAAGGTCTCCTACTATCCCATGAGAACGAAATTGCAAATAAGGGGGAAGAAGGCTAGAATGAACTCTGTGATGTTAGATTGGAATGAAAGGTATCAGTATGAACTCATTGTTTTTAAGATAGTAGATAGATGGGTGCCTGGGTGGCTCAGTGGGTTAAAGGCTCTGCCTTCGGCTCAGGTCATGGTCCCAGGGTCCTGGGATAGAGCCTCGCATTGGGCTCTCTGCTCCATGGGAAGCCTGCTTCCCCCTCTCTCTCTGCCTGCCTCTCTGCCTACTTGTGATCTCTGTCTGTCAAATAAATAAATAAAATCTTTTTTAAAAAAGATAGATGATAGAGAGTTAGATCGATAGGAACTAAATACACATGTCTGTATATTTAAGTATATGGATTTCATAGCTCTGCCCATTAAAGGGCGTGGAGACAATGACACTCCAGTAGAATGAGCACATCTAGGGGCCAATCTTGGTTTCTAACTACCATCATCCAATAAAGGATTTCAGGATCCTCAGGGACTCAGCAAGGGAAGTATAGGGTGATCCTGAAACATCTTGGAATATTGTAAAGTAAAGAAGTGCTCAGAAAATGATGATGGTATGTTGAAAGACACAGGAGCCAATCTGAAGGAGCTCCCAATGACCAAATGTGGGAGAAGGTGAGCAACAACATAAGAATGGTAATAGTGGGTTAGAATAAAATAAGCTTCCAGGGGCCCATTCTTACATAAATAGATGAAGAAACAAAGGCATGATGGAGAAGGGACAGTTGTTCCTTGTGGTAGATTCCAATGAATAAATGTAGAAGGAAGGATGGAAACAGATCATCACTTGTTCCAGGCAAGAATCATTGACGGATACTAATGAGTGAGTGAGAGTTTGATTAGAAACGGCATCTGCAGTGTCTCAAAGCGTCTCGTAACAAGATAGTAACTTTACAGGGAGGAACGTGGCAGACACCACCTTAACCATGTGAGCAAAGCTATCAAAACCAGAAATAAATTGGCATTGTGCACACTTGATAGAATGCATTGAGAAAAACCAGACATCACTGTTGTGGTATCCTTGCTAAAAATGCAGAAGCTCCATCCAATCGGGAGAAAACATCAGACAAACTCCAAATGTGGGGCATTGTAATATAACTGGCCAATGCCCTTCAAAAATATCAAGGTCATGAAAGACAAAAAGGACTGAGAAACTGTCCCAGACAAGGGAGGGAGCACAACTAAATGCAAGCTGGGGACCTGCAGTGTATCCTGGACAAGTCAGAGGACATTAGTGGGGAAACTGGAGAAATTCTAAGGTCTATGGGCTAGTTAACAATATTGAATCAATATCATTTTCCTGTTTTGGATAATTGTTCTAGAGTTATGTAAGATACTAACTTTAGGGGAAGCTGGGGGAGAGCAAGGTGAAACAGAGAATAAGGGGAACTCTCTGAACTCTTTTTGCAACTTTTCTGTAAGTCTAAAATTGTTAAGGAATTATTAATTAAGTAAAATTAAGTAAAAATTAGAAAACAATAAATGTAGATTGAGTACCTTGTGGATCCCAGGCCCTGTTCCAGATGCTGAAGATACAGCGGTGAACAATGGTTTTGTAAAAGCAAATGTACAATCGAGGACCAAGTGTTGTTTACCACATTGCCAAATAGTTCTGGAATTGATAGACTCCTTTCCATAATGGCATGGTTACTACATCTTCTTGGTGAGCACAGCCTAATTTCAGTTTAATGTATTTCTTCTGAAATTGAATCACTTTGGTAAGATTGATGTACGATAAAACACACATTATCTGGATTGTACTTTGTGTCACTATAGAAACATCAAGAACAATTCATACATGTTAAAATCCATGGCTTGCATCTGAATTTCCATTCTTTGGCTTTATAATTTTTTGAAATCTGTCATTCTGTTGATTTTCAACCAGATTAAAAATAGGATAAATTCTATCCCAGTAGCTTTGTGCTGAATTTATTTGTCCGAATTGTGTCAAATCACTGCCCCTTGGTGAGGAAACTGGACAGGGGGCAGCCTGGTGGGCCAGTTCTAAAGCTGACTCTTGTGCCTGCCCACAGATCGCAATTGTGGGGAGATTGAAGAAACCCCCAAAAGTGAAACTGGCCAGAAATGAGGATGGAATCAGAGCTCTGGCATTTATGTGATTTATTCTTTGCCAGCATGTGCCAGCACCAGTGGGTCGGTCATGTAAAGGGAGCCGGGAGGAGAGAAATAGAATGTGAAAAGAAATTAGGTGTTGTGTGTGTTTTTCCAAGGGTTCTAGCATTTTTACCACACCAGGAGGAAAGTAAAATCATGTGAACTACTTTAATTCTAAATAGAGCGCTCAAGGTAAGGAAGGAGCTCAATGAATTTCTTCAACAAGTTTCCCCGGCCATGTAATTACAGCTAAATAAAATGAAATCTACATACTTGGCTTCAACTTCTTTCAAACATGGTGCAAACTGATAAAGGCTCCTGAGTAAGCCACTAGGATATTTACAGCATGGAACAGTTCCCCTACAGACATCCTACTGCCTGCTTGGCTGACATACTTCTTGGTTCAAACTATCTAAATGAATGAATCTGTGAAGTCCAGGCACACCTCTGGGCTAGCTTGAATGAACTGTTTACTCCATGCCTGCCACCCCCCTCCTCCTCACATTAGCAATCGTTGCGCTAAGTGAACACATCTTTGCTGCCTTGATAATGAACTTTCCAGATTCCTGACCGGCAACTGGCGAGGTCTCAGGTTGGGTGTCTGTTTAATCACTGGGTCCCCATCCTCCCTTCGGTGCCTGGGTTTAAACTGCTGGTTTTCCTTAACCTCTGCAACCAGAAAAGTGATCCCCAAATAGATTAATATTTCTATTTTGTAATATATTGATTAGGAACTTACTTAATATAATCCAGACATATGTGACAGCACCTGCAGCAAGTTCAATGGGACGCCTCAAGAGAATTGTGTGTGTGTGGAGGGGGAAGTATTTGTCAGATTATCCATTGAGTTTCCAGGGGGACAATTCAACTGCTCGATTCATTATTTTCTTCACGTAAATGTACGATCCTAGTTATCCCAAGCTACATAAGTTCTAAAAAAGGAGCCAAAAATGGACACTCATGCCTGCCTATGAATGAGAAATTATGAAGGAGGGAACAGTAATGATAAAATTCATTTTTTTATTAAAGATTTTATTTATTTATTTGAGAGAGTGAGTGTGTGGGAGAGAAAATGAGCAGGGGAGGAGCAGAGGGAGAAGGAGAGGAAGCAGCAGATTCCCTCCTGAGCAGGGAGCCTGACACAGGCTCCATCTCAGGACTCTGGGACCATGACCCGAGCCAAAGGCGGACGCTTAACCAACTGAATCACCCAGGCGTCCCGTAATGGTAAAATTTATTGAGCACTTACATGTGTCAGATATTGTGTTCAGGTATTTACAAGTATTATCTCAGTTAGTTTCACTGCAATCCTGTGAGGTAAATGGCTTTATTGTCCCCATATAAATGGTTGATACAGAAATTGAGCCCAGATTTGAGGAAGCCAGAGCTCTGATCCTTGAGCTAGTGCTTAAAATGCCCATGACAAGTAAGGTCAGAAAAGCTATTGAAATGCAAGGAGACAGCAAGAACACGGTGATGGAATGCAATGAGCAACCATCTGTGCTAAACAGAAATGTTTTTATTTTTTTTATTTCATTGTGGTAAAATATACCTCCCATTAAATTTGCCATTTGAACCATTTTTAAGGATCTAGTTCAGGAACATTAAGCACATTCACCCTGTTTTTCAGCGGTCACCACCATCCATCCACAGAATTTTTTTCATCTTCCCCAGTGGAAACGCTGTGGTCATTGAGCACGGACTCTCCATTCCGCCCTCCCCCAGCCTTTGGCCACCACCATCCTACATTCTGTCTTTGTGATTTTCACCACTTAACCAAATGGGACTTCACAGAGGCAGAATCGCCCTGTATTGGTTGGTACTTTTGTGTTTGTTTTATTTCACTTACCAAAAAATGCCTTCCAGATTCATTCGTATTGTAGCATGTGGTCAGGATTTCCTTTTGAAGGCCGAATAATATTCTGCTGTAGGTATCTACCCCAAAACAAAAAAACAGCCTTCAGAAAAAGCAAATGTTGGGCCACCTGGGTGGCTCAGCCTGGGTTAAACAACGTGTGTTAAATGTCAGCCTTCGGCTCAGGTCATGATCCTAGGGCCTGGAGTCGGGATCCCTGCTCAGTGGGGAGTCTGCTTCCCCCTTTCCCTCTGCTGCCCACTCCCCTGCTCGTGCTGTCTCTCTCTTTCTCAAATAAATAAAATCTTAAAAAAAAAGAAAAAAACAAATGTTTTAGTAGAAAATCTTGGAAAGATTTAGTAGAAAATCTTGGGAAGGTGTGTGTGTGTGTGTGTGTGTATCTTTATATGCACCTGGACATAAAAAGATGCCACGATCTTGAAATGGCCAGGTATCTGCAAAGCACTTCCTGACTCTCCAGGACTTAATCACTCCTGTTACAATTCTTCCATAATTCCTTTCAGTTCCATCTCTTAAAGCACGTCACTTGGGTTATGCTGAAGTTTTTAAGTTTTAGACTTGTTTAAGTCTAATTTGTTTAATTTTTTTTTAAGATTTTTATTTATTCATTTGACAGAGAGAGATCACAAATAGGCAGAGAGGCAGACAGAGAGAGAGAAGGGGGGAAAGCAGGCTCCCCCTGAGCAGAGAGTCTGATGTGGGACTTAATTCCAGGACCCTGAGATCATGACCTGAGCTGAAGGCAGAGGCTTAACCCACTGAGCCACCCAGGCGTCCCCTAACTTGTTTAAGTTTTTAAGTTTTAGTTTTTAAGTTTTTTAAGTTTTAGGCTGTTAACTTCTTCAGGGCTGAAGTTAAGTATTAGTCTTCTTTGTGTCTGCCCGAGCCTACACCACAGAACTTGGCCCTGAAGAAGCCATCAACCAACACCTGGAAAAAGGAAAAGAAAAAATTATTTCCAGTTTAAATTTCAAGTTTTTCATTAAGAAGATAACATCTGGCTGTGTCTTTATTTATTTATTTATTAAAATGTTTTTTTTTAACATTAACTAGTATTCTTAGATGAATATAAACAGTTTGGTCACTGGGCAAACGAGGCATTGGCTATGGGTTTAAATGTTCAACAATTTACATTTCTATGGTTTATATTTCAAAGGAGATGTCAAATTTTGTGAACAATCATATAATAATCAATAAATGCCAGGGACGCCTGGGTGGCTCAGTTGGTTAAGCGGCTGCCTTCGGCTCAGGTCATGATCCCAGCGTCCTGGGATCAAGTCCCGCATCGGGCTCCTTGCTCAGCAGTGAGCCTGCTTCTCCCTCTGCCTCTGCCTGCCTCTGTCTGCCTGTGCTCGCTCCTGCGCTCTCTGACATAAATAAATAAATGCCAAACACTATGCTAAGCACTTTATACAGATTATCAGTACTCAGAGACTATTAGTACTCAGTACTATTATTAGTACTCAGAGACAATATTGAGTATAGGATGTATTGTTGCCATTCTATAGACAAGGCCATAGTGTTTAATTGCACAGTGATGGAGTCTGAATTCCAGTCTGTCTGATGTCCAAATCTGTGTTCTTCACCCCACATCTACTCTAGGTTTTGTTAGGGCTATACAAAGAAGCCTATGTGTTCAGAGACTATGAGAATCGGGCAAGGTTTCAAATGTGGATTCTATGTTCACAGGCATCTTTTAATTTCTACTTGTGTGGTTGCCTTTAAGGATAACTCTATCTGTGGGAGAAAACACATTTAAAACTGCTAAGAATCTGGTTGCTTACAGGTGCTTTCACCTGTGCAATCTAGAGAAGGGAAATGAAATGAGCAAGAGAAGAAAATGGTTCAGTAAGCAAGAATGGAGTTAATGAAAATGTACAATATTGCAGGCCAAACTACTGATCCAAACAGTCCAAGGATACTTAGATATGCCCTGTCTTCAGCAGCTGACATGGAGTGGGATCTGGTGCCTGACAACAATGAGGGAGACAGATATCCTCAATACGTTCCTGATGGAGGTTTAAATTGTTACAACCTGTTGGACAAGAAGTACACAATATAGCAATGCCATGGGGGCTCATTTGGTTAAGCATCTGCCTTTATCTCTGGTCATAATTCTGGGTTCCTGGGATCAAGCCTCGCGTCAGGCTCCTTGCTCATCTGGGAGTCTGCTTCTCCCTCTGCCTGCTTCTATCCCTGCTTGTACTCTCCCTCTCTCTCTGAGAAATAAGTAAATACAATCTTTAAAAACAAACAAACAAATAAATAAATAAATATCTTACAATTAAAAAGTATGCAACATATACTGAAATAGGAAATATCTTTAATCCAGTGGTTCCAGCACTGGAAATCTCTTTTTGGAAATAAAAGCATTTTATGATAAATATACACATGTAAGGTTGTTTACTGCAGTGCTATTGGTTGAGAGAAAAGTTTAGATCAATTTATATGTTCATCAATAAGGGGACAAATGGTTCTGTAGTAGGGTTATCTATTCTATGGATTTAGCTGTTTAAAGACTGAATTAGATCTTTACCAATTGACCTGGCCAGATATTGTTAAAATACTGTAAAGTCAATCAAGCCATGGTCTGGTAATGTGTTAGAATTTGTGTTAAAACAACAACAACAACAACAACCCAAAAAGCCAACTAGCTCTGTTTTTGTAAATATGGATAAGGTTAGAGAGTGATACACAACTCAGGCAGTTAAACTGGTTACCCTAAGTGGAGTAGAAATCGGGAGGTGTAGGAAGAAACTTTTGGACCATCTGCTTTTTTTGGATTATGTCATCTGCTACAATGGCACAGATTGCTCTTACAGTATAAAAGATTAATTGAGAAAACACATATTCTTCAAATGATTCTTTATAAACAAAGATGATTAATTTTACAGTTTTAACTGCTTTAAATGGCTATAAAAAGAAAAATTCCCAGGATAAGTCTTTTTTTTTTTTTAACTCTTCTTCTAGTCTCGATTTTAGCTGGTGAAGCTCCCATCTGCCTTCTGTTGGAATCTATATTTCTCACTGAAGTCTTACAAATGTGCTACACACAGTAAGCGCCACCTACAAATCCCCATTTATGTGAAGTTGCATCCCTGTGATACCTCCTGGCCTCATCCATTTTTTAGTGAGTTATCAGTCTCTGTCGTGTCTCTCTGTTTTAGACAGATCTCTTGGTGTGCAGCGACTCTGCTTCATTCCTGTTTGACCCCCAGCATCCTTGTTACTCGGGCAGGAGAATGGTTTGCAGTCCTTGCCTTCTAGAACAGCTCAGCAGATTTGTGCCCTATCGACTTCCTTCCTGAGCCACTCTTGGCTTCCCTGATGCCTCACTCTGCAGTACTCTGACATCATAAGCTGCAAGAACACAATGAAGGGAATGAGGTGTTTATAACATTGGGGGGAGGGGTGGATGAGCAGGCTCTAGACTAGGCTCCCCAGGAATGACTCCAGGGCAGGACTGAACTGGCCCACCTGGGCAGCTGCCACCTTGGAGGCTGCACCTCTTGCCTCCGACCCAGGAGTCAGGAAGCTGGACCCAAGAAGGGACCACTGATTTTGTTGACCTCCAACAACTGACTGTCTCTTGATATCCAGGAACCTAGTAAATGGATGCTGGAATGCCGGTGCCGAAAACTTCAAGTCTTGAGGGTTTCGCCCTCAACAGAAAAACAGCCAGAAGGTGCAGAAAGCTGGACTCCATCTCTCATCTTTTAAGTCTCATCTGAGTGTATCTCACTACTCAAACTTATTCAAGAACAGAATCCTAGCTGCAAAGGAGAGAGTTCCTGTTTGTCTCTCCTGCTTGAATGTAGCCCTGTGGGAGCAGAGACCATGCCTATTGGCTCCCCACTAAACCACCTGCAGCTTCCGCAGTACCAGGCATGCAGCAATAATCTAACCATCAGCGTGTGCAAGGTAACAGTGCTGGCTCTGGGCACTACCCCAAGCTCTTCACGTGCGTTAACTCATTGAATTCTCCCAACAAACCTCAGGTATAGGTATTATAACTCCCCCCACTTACAGATGTAGAACAGGCACAGAGAGGTGAAGTAAGTTTGCTAAGACCGTACAGTGGCAAAGAGGACTTGAACCTAGCAGTTCAGATCCGAGGCCGGTACTCTTACTCAATACACTTTATTGCCTCAATGTTTATTTCAAGTATGCCCATTTCAATGTTTACTGAGTTGTATCACACAGTGGATTGATCCCATACAAATTCATAACTACAGAGTACTTTTATAAAGGAAAGCTTAACATGTTTAACTATGGAGATGGTTATACTTTGTTACCATTTGTACTGGTGACTTTTTTTTTTAATCCTTGCCAAACCTGTGAGATAATCTGTCCAAAGATGAATAGCATTAGTGATTCAGTGGGTTGACATAATATTCAAAGACTTCATACTTCTTAGACTCATAAAAACTTCTTAGTAGCCAGAGAAATGTGCCTGAGTGTGTGTATATATATATATACACACACATATATACACATATATATATACATGTGTATATATATACACACACATATATACATATACACGAGTATGACTATATATGTATATATATATACTCTATATATTTGTTAATACTTTAAGAGAACTTTATGTGCTGCATTAATCAACATAGGAAGAAGAATGAATATTTGGCTCCATGTTTCTCCATTCCCAACTTAAATGTTAAGTGACACATAAGTCAATTACATTTTAGATTGTCTTAATCACTTCTGATTAGTTATCATTTCATTGTGGCTTTGGGAAAAAACAAAAATGCACAGGATGGAAAACTGGGCAACTTTCCCCCAGAGTTTAGCTCTGTTACTGCCATGAGATGATCTCATCTGTCTTTTCTTTCCCATATTTAACAACAAAAATAAAACTTGCAGTTATTTGGTAGTTCTGAGAAGAATGTGATGATGTTTGTAAAGATCTCTGAACTGCTAGAAGAAAGGTATTAATAAATACCAAAGCATAAAATAGCACACTATTTAATGAGGGATAGATGATTCAGGAGGACTCTGAGTCATTATTAAGGCGATGTTCTAAAATAGTAATGGAGGAATTATTCCAAAGAGGTTTCATGGATTCTTAGATTACCAGTTTTTTAAATTCTCCTATAGTTCTAAGGCAATATGATATTTGAAGCAATATTGAAAAGAAAAAGTCCATTTCAAAGGTAATAATTTAAGATGGGCAGAAGTTTCTTCATCGTATAGACTGGAGAACTGGAATACATCCAGTTCAGACTTCCCATTGAATTCATAGTGAATGGGTAGCCATGCTCCCGTTTGGGAGTGAGGGGGAACTTCCCCAGCATGCTGTACTTGCTAATTGCTGTCCTCTCACTGGGGATTCCCAAATGCTTTACGGTAAGAAAAATGTCCATCTAGATGTGGGGGAGCCAGTTCAGCCAAGGCTAATTAATTTGCCCATGGATAACAGTTCTTAGGCAAGTAAAAATAAAATAAAATAAAATAAATTGCAGTTTGTGACAGCTTTAGGGCTGTCAGTTCACAGCTAAGGATGTGTGAGACACTATCCCTTGGAGTGATTGTCAATCTTAACTTTTTTTTAAAAAAACCTTAAGCTGTCTCTTGACAAACATGCGGTTTTTGTACTCTCCTTTGAAGATGACTGAAATTTTAAAATAAATTTTGTGAATCAAAATAAACCAAAAGAAAGACAAATTTAGAAAATACTTTTCCCGACTATTTAAGCACTCCTACCCTCCGAGGTTTTTCACAGCTTGAGATACATTCTTCTGGTGTAGTACCATCTTCTGCTCACGCTAGGTTATGTGTTCTGGAGAGCCATCCCCAGATGGGCCCTGAGACATGCATGGACTGAGGTCGAGAACTTGGGACTTTGCGCCTACACTTAGATTACTGTTCATTTGCTCACTTATTTTCAAGACAAACTGCGCTGTCCCTTCATGGCAGCAGCCTCAGTATGTCCTTTCTTTTGTGGTGAGTCCTAGGGACTAAAATCCGAGTAGGACCGTACAGGCTTATTTACGGCACATTCATTTGTTTCATTTGATGTTCCTGTCCCCGATTACCCTGTCAATCGGTTAAAGGTTTGTCAGCACCTTTGCTCACAGATCTTCCTCATTCGGTTCGGTTTACTACACGCTACCCATAAATGATGCAGATGGGATACATTTCCAACACGGGAACGGGACAACTGTTTCGGCGTGGGTCTATCATTAATAAAACCGAAGAACAGATGCCCGCAACTGAACGCGGTAGATTTTGACTTCTATTTCCAGCTTGTCAGATTTCCCCAACGGCGGGTTGGTTCCTAAACGAGGGGTGTTTCCTTATCTATGAGCTTTTGCATCACTGGATTGAATTCAGCAAGCGGTAGACGTTGGATTGGAATAGGACCGAGAATGTTGCCCTGCCAACAGAGGGGTGGGTAGATTGAGAACAAATTGACAAATCCCGGCCTGTTTTCCACAGGGTGTATTTTATATTTCTAGGCGGGCGACCTCAGGTCAGTTTTCAAAAGTTTTTTTTTTTTTTTTTTTCCTTTTCAGCGCAGACGAGACGCTCTCTGAAAGCCAAAAACGAGTGTCAGCGCGCCCCACCCAATCGCCTCCAACGGATCTCATTAGCCTTCCCGCCCACAAACAGCCACTACTACAATTCCCAGCAAGCATCGCGCAGGGCCGCAAAAGGACCGGGTCCCACTGGCATGCTGGGAGTTGTAGTGAGCGAGCCCGACTACTCTTTCCTTCTGTTAGGCATTCCTACTCGAAAGACGGTAATGCGCTGCTACAGCAGGCTCCCCAGTTTCGTAGTTGGAGCTAAACGTGACCGAGGATTGCGCCCTTCTGCCCTGCGGTGCGTACCGCCTCGGTGCCACCGAGCTTCGCTCCGCCCTCTGTGCACGCCCGTTCCCTTGACAGCTCGAGCTCCGAGGGTTCGCGAGGCCCAGAGCGCGCAGGCGCAGCAGCCGGCGCCGCGCCGGGCAGCACTCGAGGGCGGGACGAGCGCAAGGGGCTCCTGGCCGCCGGGGCGCGCACGTAGGCACGCAGAGGCCGTCACGTGGGGTGCCGAGGATCGCAGTGCGCGTGGCCGCGGCGGCTGGTGTGGGGTTGAGTCAGTTGTGAGACCCAGAGCTGCTGACCCAGCGGGCGGCCCAGTGGCCGGGCCACAGAGCGGCAGGCGTCGGGGGTTCGGGAGCCGTGAGCTGGCCCCATCATAGAGCTCGGCCGAGCCGGCGCCGCCGTCGTCCCCCGCCCCTAGCCAGCAAACCGCCGCCGCGGGCGCGCCCCCGCTCTGCGCTGTCTCTCCGATGGCGTCCGCCTCCGGGGCCATGGCGAAGCACGAGCAGATCCTGGTCCTCGACCCGCCCACAGACCTCAAATTCAAAGGTGGGCTGGGAGAGGGCTGCTGCCCCGGTGGGGCGGGCGGACGACGTGATTTAGGGTGGGTGGGGGGGTCGAGGGAAGGTCGGCGGCGGGCCGCGAGTGAACGTCCCCTCCCCCACGCCCCGACACTTTCCATTCTCCCGCGGCTCCCGGCTCCGGCCCTCGGCCTGCCTGCCCCGCGTCCAGCCGGCTCCCTCCCTCGCCCGCTGGCGGCTCGATGCGCGCGCGGGCCGGGGCGAGGCGGAGGGGCCCGGCCCTGGCGCCGCCGCCGCCATCTTGCGGTCCCGCGGGGGCGCCTCCCGGGTGCTGCCCGCGCTGCTGCCCGCGCCTGGCTCTAGTCCTTGGCCCCCGGGGGCCGTCGGGCGTTGTCTGGGAGGGTGTGGGTAGGCGGTGACCTTAGAGCGTGTGTTCGGGTCTGCTACGGGAAGGGGGAGGTCTGGGGGTGGCGCAAGTGCGTCGGGCGCCGAAGCCGGCTGTCAGCGGCGGTGGGAGGCAAGGCGAGGCGGCCGTGCGGCGGCCCTGGACTTGGTTCCGAGAGAGAACCACCCCTCCGCCTCGAGCAGGGGCTGGGTGGAGCCGGCCCCCGGCCCTTGCAGAGAGGGTTGCTGCCTACCTTTTTGCCTTGTTTAGAATTCAGCTGTCAGGTACGAGGAGCGTTAGGGAGGCGGAGAAGCCCGTGAAGTCCTCTGGTTTTGACTTACCCGGTTGTGTTGGCAGAGACCCAAGCGCGCGCGGGCAGCAAAGCTATGCGTCAGCCCGGGAATTGATAGTAGTAGGTTAATAGTAGACGTCTTCCTGGTCCTCCGGTATGACATTTCAGCTCACCTTCCGCGCCGGGCGGACCTAGCGTTTGCTCTTGTTTAGCTCTTTAGCTTAGCTCTTTGGCTGCGGAATCTTCAGTGTTGGGGACTTTTGCCCCCACGTTTGCGGTTTAGGAGGTTGATGAGGTGTCACTCAGCTCTGGAGCGCCCTTGATTTACTTTGTAGCAATGCCTGTGATAAATTATAAGTCCGATTTGGTGATCCCTCAGGAATCCTGAAGGGCTCTTTGGCCCATTTGTTTTTCAGTATGTAGGGTACCTTAGGGAAGAGAGTTTAACTAGCTTCTTTTTAGGAATACCGAAAGCGTGTGGCGATCCAAAGTGGAAAGATTCCTTCCTGTCTTCAAGTGTAAAGTGATTCGCTTTTTGGAAAGTTCATTATCTTGTATTTCAATTTCAGCAGTTACGATGAGAGCAGTTTTTGTGAAATGTGTAACCATTTCAGTGCTTACAGCAAAATAAATCCTTTATTGTTGTACAAGATTGAGTCCAAAGGAAAAACAATTGCTTTCCATAGGCAACGTTTTAAATAGTTTTTAGGAATTTTAAAATACTGTTTTCTGGTATGAGAGTAATACTGTATAGCTACTTTATTTTGCAAGCTTTTTAGTACATTTGCAAATTTCTTTGAATGGAAATGGGACCTGCTTTTTCAGTAAGGATTTAGTTTTAAGACAACTCAGATATTTTGAGGGGCACTAAATGTATTTTATTGTAACAAGTTTATGTGTGTGGCATTTCACGTCGTTTTAGCTGAAAGAAAAAAAACACCTTTGGGGAATCATGAAATTACCTTCATAGCCATTATCTTTGGTTGGAGGAATTTAATGTAACCCCTATAATGGGTTGTGTTCTTTTGAAAAGTTAAAAGAACTTTTACTTTTTGACAGGCTGAGTTTACAGAGGAAATTTCTCTACTGGATAACCATATGTATATTGACGTTAGGGACTTAGAAACCTTTAAAACCAGTTTTAGGCCAGGAAATGTCCACAGAATTTGAAGTTTTCTCCCTAGAAAAGTTGTAATGTTGCCATAGTAAGAGACTAATAGTAGTGGAGAAGCGAGCTAAAAAAATTTAGAACCCTACGCAATAACATTCATATGTTTCACTTACTTTCGGTATTGTAGAGTTATTAGTCATGATTATAGAACAGGTTTTTCTTGTGTTATGGATGAAAGTAATTCCCAAGGACCATTTTTAAAAGTTTGGACATCAATAACCACGTTTTAAAATTGACTTCAAAAAATATTTCATTGAAAAATTTATAGAGACATACTCAGTTGGGCCACTTACTTAGTGAACACTTACTGAAAGCTTTATGCCATCCCTGTATTAAGATTATTCAGCTGAGTAATTCAGTAATAATAAGTTTATATTTGGGGATTCAGTGCTAAACAAGGGGGGGGGAAAGATTTACAGTTAGTAGTTTAATGGGGAAAGCACCCAGTAAAACAGTGAAACATTTTAGGTTTTATCTTTTTATCTTTGCCCTTGAGGAGCTCTTGAGACTAGTGAGGGAGACCTAAAAGGCTTGTAGGTGCTCTAACAGAGGCAGACTGGTATGAAGAAAGGATCCCTCCGTCCCCCCCCACCCCCCCAGGTTTCTTGAAAGAGGCTAATTTTCATTTAGGGAGTGGGAGAAAAGGGTTGGGCAAGGGAGTGGTAGTTTACTCAACCACTGATGTAAAAGAATGTGTGGCTTATACTTTATTGGTTTGTTGTGTGCTTCTGTTCTAAGGGGGGATAATGGGGAGGATTGGGAAACAGGATGATAGGATGAATTAGGAGAGGGGACCTTTGGTGTCATTTGATTCCTTCCTTTCTTTATGTTATTTTTCTAGTCAAGGGTAAATAATTTGCTTTGATGGAAAGCTGTCTGTATTCCAGTGCACCGTTCAACACTAAGTAAGGAGACTCATTTAGAATCCACAAACTCCTTATGCTTAGTTTGATGATGATATAAAGTCATTTCATTCTCACTTGCCCTAAATCATCTGTAATTTTTAGTTTAAGTCTGTTAAAGGATAGTTTTCAAAATTCTCTTATCTTTCAGTAGGCTTATTTGAATTCTTTTGAACTCAACATTTGACTAAGATGGTTTCTCCAAGAAACCATCATTCTGAGAATAGGTAGTGAATTTTTCTGTCATATGCATAACAGTCATCTTGATAGGAATTATCAGCACTTTGCACAATTATGGAGAAACAGATAACAGTTTAATACATTTTATAAGTACTTTTATTAATTTTTGTTTTATACAGTTGTCAACATATGACGGTTCTTTTATAAGGGTGTAATGAATTCTAAGGTAGCTCTTCTGTTGCTTTGGTAAAGAAAAAGAGGTAGGTATTTTCAAATTCTGTTTAAATCATGGCAGTAATTTGACCTAGAATTCAGATATGAAATTTGATATTATATCTGAGATGATTTTTTGTCCCATTATAATTTATTATAATTAAATTTTTTCCAGTTATATTATACAATTTGTTTGTATAGTAGTATTGTAGTTTTGGAGAATAGTTGGAAGGAAGAAATTTAGAAAATGCTAAAATAAATTGTTAAAGTATTCTTCCTCATAATAATCAGAGAAAGGACAGTAGACTAATAAAACCATTGTGTTGAAGGTGGCCCATAGCAGTATTGAGCCAATAAAGAAAATTAAGCCCTCTGAGGAACCAAGAAACTGTTATGTGTCTGCCAGAGCATCTTTGAATAGCAGCACATTACTAAGAAGTCCAAGTGAGGATGTGGAGTTCTACTCTTGGCACACTTTTAGGTGTTTCAGATCAGCTCCTGTTTCCGCAGTGGCTTCATCAGATCCCCGGGGTGATTTTCCCAGCCCTTTCCTGGGCTACAGACATCTTATTACTTCATTCCTTAAAAGCTTTCGAGTAGTAGCTCTTGATTGCCCCCTGGATAAAAGTCCTTTTTTTTGTTTGTTTGTTTGTTTTTTTTTAGTATGGCATTTTATCCCTTCCGTGATGTGCTGTCTCCTCTTGTAACACCTGTTCATCTGCACACATCCATACTTTTCACCCTGAGAAATAAAAACCCTTCTCATATCCAAGCTTGTTTGTTCTCTTTTTGTTGGTTAAGGTAAAATCCCTCATGACTCATACTTAGACCATGTTCCCTCGGATATTTTCCCTCTTATGTTTTCAACCACTGGCTTCTTCCTTTAAACATGCAAACACACATAAGTCTTTCATTTTAAAAACAAATAAGCAAACAAAATAACTTCTTTGACTCCCAGCTCCTTCTGGTATTTGTCCCTTTCTCTCCCTCATTTCCTTTGCAGTCAGACTTCTTGGAAAAATTGTCCCTGTTCACTGTCCAGTTTCTCACCTCTTGTCCACTGTAGTACTGCTTCTGTCCTCAATGCTTATTGATTGCTGATCGCATTGAGCATTTCCAGTGCTGCTCTCTTTGGCACTTGACATTATTAACAGTTTTTCTTTTTAAAAACTTAAGTCTTTTGACTTCTGAGTAATTGTCTTCTAATTTTCTTTGCTGTCTTTATTGTCTCATTTGTGGGCTTTTTCTTAATTGCTAATGTTTCTGAGATTCTTTTTTTTTTTTTTTTTAAAGATTTTACTTATTTATTTGACAGAGATCACAAGTAGGCAGAGAGGCAGATAGAGAGAGAGGTGGAAGCAGGCTCCCTGTTGAGCAGAGAGCCCCATGCAGGGTTCGATCCCAGGACCCTGGGATCATGGAGCTGAAGGCAGAGGCTTTAACCCACTGAGCCACCCAGGCACCCCTGTTTCTGAGATTCTGATTTGGTTTTATCTCTGAACTTTCCTTGTTCGGTCTCATTGTTTTGATGACTTCTCTTCCTTGCTCTCTCTTTGCCCATGTTGGTTCATACCAAATTTATATTTTAATTGAGACTTTACAGTAGTCAGTTTTAGAATTGCTTATTGACTGTCTGGATTTGAATTTTAACTCAAGACTTTTTGTGGGGGAGGGGCAGAGGGAGAGAGAATCTTGAGTAGTCTAGGAGCCCTCACAGGGCTCATCTCATAGCCCTGAGATGATGACCTGAGCCCAAATCAAGAGTCAGGCTCTTAACTGACTGAGCCTCCCAGGCACTCCTTAACTCAGACATTTCAAAGTCAGTATATCCCAAATGGATTTTTTTACAACCCAAGCCTACTAGTCTTCCCATATTTTTAATATTCTGTGGCATCATGATTACCATTCTGATATACCAGAAATACTCTGTATATCTTTTAAGTAAAATCCGTATTTCTACATCCCAGAGATAACTCTTGAATCTCTTTTAAAACAACTCTACTTTTAAATATATTCATTTTAATTCATTAAATTATACAATAAAGATTTGAGTTTCTGCTATGTGTAATAAGTGTTGAATTAGTGTTAGAACTACAGTTTTGAATAAAACAGAATCTTTGGTATTCGTGAAGCAATTCCAGTGGGAGAGATAGACACCTATCTGGTTATCAGAACGAGGAAATGTAGCTATGAAGTGGTGTTTAGTGCTATGAAAATGTGAAATAGAAGACTTTGGTCTGGAAAGGGAAGACACAATTGAACTAAGATTTTCTAAGAATGAGCAGTTTCCTGGGTGAAGAAGAAAGGAAAATGCAGTAGGAGTTGCATGTATTTGCAAAGATCCTGTGGCAGGAGGGAGGATGAAACATTTAATGTTACTTAAGATGTTAAACTAACATCTCATGAGTGTGGTGCTGGTTTGTTGGTTGAGTAAGGAGTTTTGTTTTTATCCTAACCCACTGAGGGATTTTAAGTGGGGGGAATGGTAGAGGTAGAGGGAATGGAGTGATAATCACATACATATTTAAAAAAACAACATAATTTTGGCAACAACAGATAATATTAGAGGGGAGATAGAGATGAATTAGACAGTTATTCCGGTCCAGGCAAGAAGTGACACCTTGGTCTGAGGTATTGGAGATGGTGAAAAGTTAGAGGGTCAAGCCAATGAGACTTGGTGGTCTATTAGATAAGCTTATGCAGCAGAGTAGAGGTATCTTGGATGTCTCTAAGATTTCTGACTTAAGTAACTGGAGGAATAGGTGGTGCTGTGCGCTGAGCTAAAAAAAGAAACACTGGATATTTGAATGAGGACCACATGTGTTTTACTTGGGTCGTGTGGGAGAGTGATAGGAGGAGGATCCTGATTTCATTAGGTATGTTAGATGGTTTTAGGTCCTTTTAAGATAATTAATAAAAGGTAACTTAGCAGGTTTTGGTTATATGGATGTGTTACTGAGGGAGAGGTCTGGGGTTTGGGTAATTACTTTATTTTGGGTGATGATCTCTTGTCTTTTTTCTACTAGTCTGTAGATAGGCCTGCTTTTCACTAGTGTCACACTGCTGCTGGAACTACCCTTTGTAAAATGCAAACCCGATATTATTGCTCCTTTGGTTAAAGAACCTGGCATGTTTTCCCATTATGTAGAGAAAAAGTCCAAAATCCAATGCCTACCTCTTCATTTCTCTTTGTAGCTCTGGTTACATGAAACCATTTCCCCAAATGTTAAGCTGTTGGAAGACTGCACAGGCTCTGTCCAGAGTATTGTTCTCCCTCGTATCTGTCAAGCAGTCTCCAGTTCAAGAATCCCTTTTGTGAAGTCTTTGATTTTGAGGTCCACGTTGGTCATCACCTTCCTCCTTCAGGCCACTATTGAAGCTTGTGCTTATCTGTAATATCACATTACATAGTATTTATGCTTGTGTATTTTTTCTCTCCCAAACTGTAGGGTTAACTGCTTGAGGATATACTTGTTTTATTTTTATGTCCATGGTAACAAGATCTGGCATGGATGATGGCCCAGTAAACGTTGATTGTGTTTATAGGACTCCGATGATTTCTCCTATAATTCCATGGTTTTCATCTTGGATCTCTTTTTCAGTGGGGTTTTCATCTGTCTTTGCAGGTAGTTGTGTTTTCAAATTTTTTTTTAGTTCCAAAAAAGAGATAGTAGGGTATTAAAAGCTGACTAACCATGAATCTTTTTCATCTTTGTGCTTCACCCTTTTTCATTTGTGAAGTGTGAAGCAGGACTAGGTGATTTCCTGGATGTTTTTCTGACCTTAAAGGTTTTGAATATGTGTGACAGCTAAGAACAAAAAGAAAACCAAGATGTTTCTGAAGTGGACAAATATATATAAAGAATTGGGAAAACTTGATTTGTTCTTGGAGTTTGGTATTTTGTGATTGTTAGCGCTGGTAATTTTTTTGTTGGTTTACTGTATTAGTTACCTTTTAGAATTTTTTTTTTTTAGATTTTACTTATTTATTTTTGTCAGAGAGAGAGAGCAGGAGTGAGCACAGGCAGGCAGAGGCAGAGAGAGAAGCAGGCTCCCCGTCGAGCAAGGAGCCGGATATGGGACTCGATCCCAGGACACTGGGATCATGACCTGAGCCGAAGGCAGCCGCTTAACCAACTGAGCCACCCAGGTGTCCCTGTATTAGTTACCTTTTAATTTCCTTTAGGTAAGACCTTCCTTCACCATGCAGAGGTGTTCTGTGAGGAGAGTCTATTAGCAAGCACCCTTTTATTTTCTCAGAGGCACTTATTTTCTGCCCTCTCTTTTTCTTGTGCTTTTGGATCTTAACCTTGATGGACTATTCATTGGAGTCTTAGCTGCCTTTCAGAGGAGAAGGTGGTTAATGTTAATACAGAATGAATCTTACTTTTCTCTTCAACCGTTAAAATTTGTTTTAAAAGAAGATTAAATCTAAGAGGGTTGCTCTTACTTGCAAAAGCTTGTTTATTTTAACTGAAATGTGACTCAAATTACTAGATAAAAAGTGTAAAACTTCTTATGGAAGCTTTCAAATATTCATAAAAATACTGTAATGAACATTTATACTTAAATCTAATAACTTCATATCCTTAAATTTAATAATCACAGCAGCTTATCATGTTTGTTTATTTTTTGTATGTTTGCTGCTGGTTTTAAATGGATTCTGGATATCAAACATCAAATCGAAATACTTGAGCTTGCTTTTTAAATAAAGGGACATTTTCTTTACATAATTATAATGTCATTATCTTAAAACCAAAATAATTATTTAATATCATTTAATATTTAATCTATTGAGATTTCCCTAATTGTACTTCTGTTTTTAGTTGTTCAGTCTTGTATGTATTACATTTGGTTGTCATGTATCCAAGTCTTAATTTTAATTTTTTTTTTTAAAGATTTTATTTATTTATTTGACAGGCAGAGAGGCAGGCAGAGAGAGAGGAGGAAGCAGGCCCCATGCAGCGCAAAGAGCCTGATGCGGGGCTCGATCTCAGGACCCTGGAATCATGACCTGAGCCGAAGGCAGAGGCTTTAACCCACTGAGCCACCCAGGCGCCCCCCAAGTCTTAATTTTAAACACTGCCTCTCCCACCTCTTTTTTTTTTTTCTTTTTCTTGTCATACTATTTACTCGTTGAGAAGATCAGCCTGTAAATTTGGATTTAGATTTGAAGGCTTGATTAGATTTAGGTTTCAGTATTTATTGGTAAAAATACTTCATGGATGGAATTCTGTCACTTCAGGTATAGTGTCCGGTTATCCCAGTTTTAGTGATGCTGATTTGTGGTAACAGCCTTCATAGAAAAGTCGAGTAGATATGAGCCTGTTTCTGGTAATATGTGCAAAAAAAGAGGTTGGAAAGAAAATGTTAACAGTCAGTTAGCTCTACTTTAGGATTCAGGTGTCTTTTGTTTTTATATTTTTGCTTTTCTGTGTTTTCCAGGACTTCACATTGAACATGCATTGTCTTTTTTTTTTTTTTAAGATTTTATTTATTTATTTGACATAGAGAGATCACAAGTAGGCAGAGAGGAGGAAGCAGGCTCCCTGCTGAGCAGAGAGCCCAAAGCAGGGCTTGATTCCAGGAGCCTGAGATCAAGTCCTGAGCCCAAGGCAGATCCTTAACGGACTGAGCCACCCAGGCTCCCCTGTGTTGTTTTTCATGAGGGAGGAAAACTTAAAATTATTTTATCAGTCTTAATATCTTTAGAAGATTAGATCCCAGAGTGTTCATTTGTTCTTCCTGTACTACTTCCTTTTATTTTTAATTGGTAATTTAAGTCTTTTACAGTCTGAGGTCTTATTTTTTTAAAAAATACATTAAGTTATATAGGAAGGTAAATAGGAAAACAAGTATAATGTTTGCAACCTTCCAGTAACATTTCACAAATGAAGTTATATATAGACAAAGAGAAAACCATGTGCATCTGAAAGTAAATCTCATTTATAGCTATCCTGTAATAATTTATAAATCATAACTGTATATTAAATGTGTTGTTTCTTTGAGCTCTTACTATTGGCATCATTTAATGTTCTCTTGTGAGAAATCCGAGAAGTGAGATTTGTTTGGGGGTATTTATTTATCCGAGGATGTCTCCTGCAGGTAAATTTTTAGGATCCCTTGTCCCCCCGTGTTGACCGGTTCAGTGGCAAGCACCTAACCCAAGGCCAGCCAATATATGTGCTGATGACTGACCAACCAGAATTTTGATACCACCCCTTTAAGCACACTTAAAGGTAGATGATAGGCTTTAGGTCTTTAAAGTAGGCTGATTTGTGCCAAGTCTTAAGCAGAAGCAACTAGTTGAGAGAGAAGAGGGGGAGAAAAGCTGGCCAGAGATCTTGTAGTTCCAGGAATCAGTTTCTCTTGAATGAAGGCTCTTTTTTTTTTTTTTTTTTAAAGATTTATTTATTTTAGATAGCCCATGAGTGGAGGGAGAGAGCATGTGCATGAGTGGGGGGAGGGTCAGAGGGAGAGACTCAAGCAGATCCCCTGCTGAGCGGGATACCTATGCTGCCAGGCTCAATCCCTTGATCCATGAGATCATGACCTAAGCCAAAACCAAGAGTTGGACAGCTCAACCAAGCCACCCAGCGCCCTGCCGCCTCTTGTTTTCAGGCCAGTTATACTTCATTTCCTGTGTCATTGAGACTTCTTATGTCTTTATAATAAACTCTTAAGCATGATTTTGTTCTTCATAATAAATTCATTGCTTAAACAAGATTGGACTTCATAATTTGTGAAAATATTTTCAACTTTGTGATGGTCACACATTTCACTTTATGAAAATAATCTAGATCAGTGTCTTAAATTTTTATGGAAAAAACATCCACATAGATATTTTTGATGACTTACTTGTCATTAATATACCATAGTTTGCTTAGCTGCTGTTCTGTTGGGAATTTGGAATGTTCTTTATAACTAGAGTAATCATGAACATTTTGTACTATTTTCAAAATTCAGGTTAAATGAATGAGTCTAGTTAATGTGTATTTTAAAGAGCTTTCTAAGGATTCAGTTAACATTTTTAAAAATAGAGATGTTAATTAAAAAGAATTGTTAACATGAGAGGACTTTAAAATAC
>RCUC01117309.1:0-49889 GCA_003697995.1 Taxidea taxus jeffersonii
AAAAAAAAAAAAAAAAGGAAAATCACTCCTGGTACAAATGAACTTGATTATCAGCAAGCTGCAATATCGAGATGCCACAGCTCTAAGAAATTATTCCATTCAAAATAATCCCATGTAAGATTGTTCTCCAAAATAGCTATTATAAAACTCAAGAATTTTTAAATGACTTTGTTACATTTGTTATTAATTATTCTATATCAGATATTCTTTCATTAACTGAACTCCTATAAAAAATGTACCTCTATCAGAGCTCGTATATGAAATGATTGATTTATTTGACTAATGCTGGAATTTTGAAATTTATATAGTGAAAGATACCACATATAAGAGCATAAAGAAAGGTAACAAACTAGAAGAATATATTCACAACATGTAAAATGGAAATATTATGAATATGCAAAGAATGCTTTTAAATCAATTCAGAAGAAAAGAACCCAAAAGAAATATGGATAAAGGGTATAAAAAGACATTTCTTAGAAACTGAAGTAAGAATAACCAGTAAACTGGGGCGCCTGGGTGGCTCAGTGGGTTAAACATCTGCCTTCGGCTCAGGTCATAATCCCAGCTCCTGGGATCGAGTCCCGTGTTGGGCTCCCTGCTCAGTGGGGAGTCTGCTTGTCCCTCTCCCTCTGCCCCTCCTCCTGCTCATACTTGCTCTCTCTCTGTCTCTCTTTTTCCCAAATAAATAAATAAAACCTTAAAAAAAAGGAACGAAAACCAAAAAACAACATTTAAAAAAATGATTAGCCAGTAAACTTATGGACAGATGCTAGCAATCATAAAATGCAATTTCCAATGATGACATAATAGTTCACAATATTAGATTTGGAAAAAAGCTTGAAAAGTCTGATAATATCGAATGAGAAATAGGGACTCTCATACTGTCTGTACTTGGTGGGATTGCAATTCCTACAACGTTTTCAGAGTACAGTTTGAAAATATTTCATATAGTTGAAAAGACATATGTGTTATGACAGAGCACTTCTGCTTTTAGATATATACCTTATTTATACTAAAACTCCTTGCCTGTGCACAAGGAAATATATACAGGATCTTCATTGCACCATTGTTGACAAAAGCACAAAGTTGGGAAAAAATTAAATATTTGTCAAAAGAGAAAGCTTCAAAAGTACTGACGTCTTGGGCTGGATACATGTTTGTTACAGGGAGCTAGTCTATATTCTGTGCATTGTGAGATGCATCAGCATCATGGCTTCTACCCACTAGATACCAAAAGCATACCCTCCCAATTATGACAACCAAAAATGTCCTCAGACATTCCCCAAAGTCCCCAAATGGGTGCAAGAAGGCAAAATTGCCTCAGTTGAGTGCTTGTAACCTTAAGGAGTCCTTTTCTTAACCTCTGCAAGAATGAACTGTTGTCACTTTTTTCTGAATGTTTCCTAATAGGTTTCTAGATTTGGCCAAGTTTGAGGAAAACGTACCTCTACCTCTTGCTTTAAAAAAAAACACAAGTCCTCTTAATTTTACTGTTGTTTCAAAGCTTTGTCAAATATCCCTCAAGTGTCTTGTCGAGTGTCAAGAGCTTAGTGTGATCAATAGTACTTTTATCATAAGATTGAATGAAAAGTCTGGGATTCTAAGATCTCACATCCCTGATTATTATCTTTTAGGAGAGTCCGAGAAAGAGAAATTTCAATGTGGGGAAGAACAAAGACACTGGATCGAATATGAATAATCTGAGATCAAAATCCTCATATTTAAAAAAAGTTATAAAGCCAGAATAAACAAGGGAGCTAACTATGAGCAGCTATAATTGTTTAGGAAGTGTTTTATTTTGCTTTTAATTCTCCAGTTAAATCCTAAACTCTTTGAACATTGAGACTCTGTCATATATTTCTTAGAATGAAAATAAAGAACAAAGTTTGTGCTCTATTATGGATTCTTAGTAAGCATTGTGTGTTGTGTGTTGAATCTTATTTTCGAAGCTAAAAACCCAGGTACTATGTCCAAGCAAACGTGTAAATTCAGACTCACATATTAAAGAGGAAAATAGTGATGCCTGAGTGGCTCAGTTAGTTAAGCAGCTGCCTTCGGCTCAGGTCGTGATCCCAGAGTCCTGGGGTCGAGCCCGCATCAGGCTCCCAGCTCAGCAGAGAGCCTGCTTCTCCCTCTCCCTCTGCTTGCTGCTTTGTCTCTGGGGTTTCTCTCTGTATCCCTCTGTCAAATGAATAAAGAAAATCTTAAAGTGGCAAAATAGAAATCATGTTGTCCAAAGCTGGTAGGAAAACAGGCACATAACCACAGGTTCCACAAAAAGCCACAACAGATGGCTGCTTGTCCCAACAAGTGCTCCCTTTGGGATGTGAACTGGACCTCAGAGTGAGAAATCGACAGTCTTACTCATTTGGAAGCAAGGCTCTTCCCCATCACTTTGGCTAAAGTGTGCATTTTGTTTCTGGTCTTTCCCCAGTTTATTTGAAGAAGAGATAATGTCTTATGTGCCTCCACATGCCTTACTGCACCCCAGCTACTGTCAGTCCCCACGTGGCTCCCCTGTGTCCTCTCCCCAGAACTCACCAGGTAAGTCCACCTGTTGTGCACAGTGAGTCCTCTGCAAAGCGTACCCTAAGACAAGATGTTTTATCCGTCGTAAAGGATGCTAAGGGAATACTTGGGTATGTCTTCAGTGTGAGCATGGGTACATATTCTATGGCACTTAAAACTGGCTTGTTCCCATGACAGTTCATTTTGACAGGAAGATAATGACATTCCAGAATAAGAGGATAAATGTTAGCAGTATGATATACTCGGATGCAGGATTTGCTTTTCATTATGTTACATAGTGTCTAATCTATCCTGGAAAATATTAGGACACAAAATACAATGTTAGCTTTTGGACGGAAACAAGTTTTGGTTCGGAGACAGATTCAAACAAAAAGAAATGTCTGCTTTCAAGACATACTACAGAATTAAAAGTAGTTTAATGGAGTTCGATAGGTTTTTCCTGCAGTAATGACTAACTACATTAGATAGGAAGACTAGAGACACAGAGGCAGATAGAACATGTTGACAGATAAAACAAACTAAAATATTTAAGTTCAAAAACTTGTTGAAAGAAGTATGGTATGAATGAAAGTGTGAATGGATGGATGGATGAATAAATGATAGAAAATGCAGCTTAGGAAATGAGGGTTTTTTTTTTTAAAGAAAGTAGTTATAATGTTGACAGAACATTAGCTATTTATTGTTTACGCTTTAGTAGCTATCAGAATTTAAAACTATTTTAATAGAAATCTAAGCTCTATATGTGTCACAGCACAAAAGCTGCTCTGTAGTCTCTGATGTATGACTTGTTTTCAAAAATCCTATGTTAATGAAGCTAAAGCCTAATTGGATACCACAAACAGGAAAAGGTCTATTAATTTGTTCTTTTAACACAGATTTATTGAGCATCCAACTGTGATCCAAGCACTGAATTAGACTCCAGTGCTACAGAAATGCATAATGCAATCTCTGCCTTTGAAGGATTCATGGTGGGACAATGAGTCAACAAATGACTCTGTAAAGCTGCGTGGTTAGTTCTGGAAAGAGAGGTTTGGGGCCTCAGATTTGGGAACAGTTCTTCCTTCAAGACTGGCAGTGGGCGTTTGGGGATAAAGATTACAGACATGGAGGAAGCCTTGACGGATGATGAAGGTGGGCCAGAGGAAGAAGGGTGTTCTAAGTGAGTGAATAGTATAACCTAGGCCTCAGAAGTGTAAAAGAAGTTTAGGGCCAATTAATAGCTACAAGTAAGAGCAAGTTCTCAAAGCTCAGGATGGAAAGATAGGCCAGGGCTGGTTGGTCACTGAAGCTTTACTTTGTAGTCCACATGGAGCCACTGGAACTTTGCAAACAGAAGAATATCCTGTTTTACAAGGAACAGTTTGGTGGCAATATGGAGGATGGTTAGAAGATGAGATAATGGAGTCAGAGAAACCACTCGGGAGGCTATTGCATTAATACAGATGACCTGCTGAAGGGCTGGACTAGAAGTGTTGGAGAAACAGGAATTAGTTCAAAGGATACATAGGATATAGAGACACAGGACTTTGAGTCCAAGTAGGGAAGATTCTGAGGTCCCCAACACCTAGACTACTAGGCAGATGGCAACACCATTTATCAGGGAAGGAAAAAGATTAGACTGGAAAGGAGGGGTAGGATGAGTTTAGTTTTGAGCATGGTTTGTTGAGGAATCTCTGAGCCATCCAACTAGAGATACCAAAGACGAGTGGAAAAGACAATCACAGAGCTCAGGAGAGGCTGGGGCTCAGCATATAGGTATGCTGGTAGCAGTTGAAACCCAGGGCAGATTGGAGGAACCAGGAGGACAAGCCAAAGGGAAGAAGAGAAAACAGAGGATGGTAACATGAGGAACTCCAGTATTTAAGGGATGGGCTGAGAAAGAGAAGCAAATGAAACAGAGAGGGCCAGTGAATTTTGGAAGAGAATTAGGAAAGTCTTTTCAGGGAAGCCAGGCTTCAAGGAATAGAGAGTGGGCCAAATCCTCAAAGCATTCAAGAAGGAGGAGTCCTGAGAAGAGGCCTTTGGATCTGAAAATCACGAAGTTATAAATGGCCTTTTCTAGAGAAGTTTCTATGAGATAAGAAGTTATAAATTGGAATGTGACCACTTGCAGAATGATATAGGATATAAAAGTAGAAGCCAGAAGTGTAAAATATTCTTTTTATGAAGTAAAAAGAAACTAGGAACCTAGGACAGTATTTAGAAGGAGAAGATGGGTTAAGGAAGAGGTTTCAGGATAGGGAAATTGAGCATGTGTGTGTGCAGCGGTCAGAAGATGTGAGTGGAAGGAAGCTAGTTTGTCGAAGCAGCAGTCAGACCACAGACCCGTGGACAGGCAGGACACTGGAGACAAAAGTGGAAGTCAACTTTGGAAGAAAGCAGGGACACATATTTTGATGATCCAGGATGAAAAGAAATAAGTATATGACACTTCAGCTAAGTTTCAAGATGTAGGGGAAAAATTAGTGGAATTCAGAGCTGGCCTCAGTCTTTACCAACAGTCTGTGTCTCTGGGCAGTTTCCTTCCTTCCCTGAACTTGAATGTGATTTCCTATAAAATGGAAATAAGAGCAATCACCTCCCCATGGACACTTGGAGGAGAACGTTTGTCTGCTGCTTGCAACATAACGAGTGTCCGATAAGTGTTAATTTATCCCTTTTTTCTTTCTTTCTGGAAATCTGATCCTGAGAGCTATAGTTTGTCAATGTTCAAGCATTAATAACCGAAAAATAGGAATTCATTTCTCCCTGATTTGCAGAAGCTCCTGTGCAAGGATTTAATCATTCTATCTGGTCTTTATCTTAGTTAGATCCTATGATGAAGTTCAAATGGGTTATCCCTTTACCTGATGCTTTGTGGTTAAAGAAATGAAGTCTTGTGGATTATTGCTCATTTCAGTCAAGGCTGTCCTTCCTGGGGCTTTTCTGCAGCCTACCCTCCCCAAGAGAAAGGTAGATCAATGGATTCTATCTCTTTCCAATGCCTTCAAAGACATGTGCTCCTGGAGACTGGCTAATCTTCTTTGAGACTATAGGAACATTCGAAAGGCTGACTAATCATTTAGCATCACAAAAGAACATGAGTAATCTATGATGGTAGTAAAATGCACTCTGGAAGCACATTTAGAGTCCAGTGTTTTCCAAAGAGATGTAGAACCCAAATATATCTAAATTGCTAGCAGCGTTTGTGGTGGTTTTAATTTACAGGGAGAATCATCTCCATATTTTTGGCCTATTTAATTTCAGGGGCTCTATTTGATCTTGAAATTGGGATGAACTGCCTGATACCAATGTAAGTTACTGTAACTGATTCCACATGATCTTACAAGGCCAAGACTAGCTAGAGTCATTTGCCCTGTGGAGTAATCTTCTGATTCTTTGAGTACAAAAGCATCTCCTTCAACCACTGCCCTGAAGCTTTTTTGTGAAAAACATTTCGGATGTTTTAAAGTGGTCTGTTCTTCCTTCTTGTGACTAGAATTTCATCCCTTTTAGTGGTATGAGCATAATACTGTGAAAATTATGACAGTAACAAATTTGAATGATCTTTCAGAATGCCTTGGGATCGGTAAACTTTCCATACTTTTCCTTATTTGAGCACATTTACGTCTTTGCAAGTGCAGTGGGAAGAGGGGCTTTGGAAACTTTGACTTGCTGCTTTTTGCAGCTGTTAGAAAACTCACCTAAAATTGGTCAAAATTTTGGAATGTGAAGGTTTGTTTTTCCAGGGCTGTTATAATGCCAATCCTGACCTTAGCTATGCCAGAAGGGAAAAATCTTTCCAAACACCATATAGTTCTTAGGCCAAATATGGGACCCAGAAGTTTATTTAAGGACCTTTTGTAACTCCACATTTCTAGGAATTTAAATGCAATAACACTTAATTTATCTAATATTATTGGAGATGTGCTCACATATGTGAATTTTCCATGTAACCAAAGCTATGACTAAGTGTCAGAGAATTTAACCCACCATTTACTGGAATTCTTTCACAAATACATTATATTTCTCCCTGCTTTCCTATACACAGTGCGTTAAAGATGTTTCATGGTTTGGGGGGAACATCGTACATGTTACAACTTGACTAAAACTGGACTATCTGGAAGCTAGGTGGGCACCAGGTCACAGGCAACAGGGTTAAACAGACCAGAGAGCACTGAAGAGCCATGTGGTTCTTTGCTGAAAGTTGTCTTGAGGGCATGGGGTATGCACAGGGAGACCCCGTAGGGCCCTCCTTTCCTCTCTTTCTCCCTTGAAAGTCAGCATCTTGGCTGCTGCTTTTCTCCTCTCCTGCTCTTTGGTCTTTCTGTCTCTCCTTTCCTCCCTTCTTCCCACCCTTCCCCCATCTTGCCTACAGTCCCTGAAGTAGCTTCATGCGGTTGACCCTTAAACACTGTGGAGGCTAAGGGTGCCAACCCCCCATGAGGTAAGAAACCTGCATATGACTTTTGACTCCTCCAACACTCAACCGCTGCTAGCCGACTGTTCCCAGGAAACTCACCCGTAACGTGAACAGCCAGTTATCACATTTTGTATGTTGCGCGTATTACATACCGCATTCTTACAATAAAGCAAGCTGGGCAAATGCTATGAAGAAAATCATAAGGAAGAGAAGATGCTACAGTTCTGTACTGTATTCATTAAAACAAAATGCACATCTAAGTGCAGCCATGCCGTTGGAACCGTGTTGTTCAAGGATCAACTATACTTGTTTTTAGAAAAAGTGTTAACTTCTCTTCTCTTTGCTCAGCCCCACAGAGATGAACTAGGAACCAAACGGTGCAAACAAAGGGTGGTCCTCGGGTGGGTGGAGATGGGGAAGTTGTGATTCCAGAGACTGAAAGACAGCCAGATAGTGTCTCTGCCATAATATACGGGTATTTTAAAATTTTATTGTTGTTGTTAGTCTCCCTTGCGCCCTAATGCAGTAAGAGAATGCCCGTCACTGGTGTGCCTTTCAGTTTCCCCCTTTAACATATTGCTTCTGACTTGCAAAGTCTAAAAAATCAGCTTATTAAGTTGGCTTTTAAAAAATAAATGGTGTGTAAATGAGGGGTGCCTGGGTGACTCATTTAGTTAAGTGTCTGCTTTCAGCTCAGGTCATGATCTTGGGGTCCTAGGATGGAGTCCCGCATCAGGCTCTTTGCTCAGTGGGGAGTCTGCTTCTCCCTCTTCCTCTTCCCCTCCCCCTGTTCATGCTCTCTCTCTGTCAAGTAAATAAATAAAAGCTTAAAAAAATAAAAATAAACAGTGTGTAAATGAAAACATCAACAAGCTCAAAACAGTGACCTAGAGCCTTTCACTACTCTTAGAGAATAAAGCAAAAATGCAAAAACTTTGGTAATTGTGCTTTGGGTCAGCCATTATGGAGGTGTTTCTTTCCCCTTTTTTTAAATTACTGAGCTATGTTCCAGAAGACCGAGTCTTCCAGAAATTATTATAATGCTTGGTGGTTTGTTCACTAACAGGGAATTATAAAAAAAAAATAATGAATTTTTTAAAAAGTCGTAGAGACGTTTTTTAGAAAGTGAACCAGGAGAGAAGTAGGCTTCTGAGCTACCCCAGTACAGAGGCCGGAGCCATGCTGGATTAGGCCGAACTCCACCCCATCCAGTGCAGAGTGAGGGCCAGTCACCAAAGCCATCTCAGATCTTGGTGGCACATTTGGAATCCAAAACACCCAGACTTCCTAGTGATTTGATGCCAGAATATATCTCCTATGCCCTGAAGTATTTTGTTAGGTAGAATTCTTTAGTTTGTTTATGATTATACAATTTCATAATGGTAAATGGAAACAGTATCCTACTATTATCATACTTCAGGTCTGCCTAGCAATGATAAAGGAAAAAACCCTAATATCTGTTACTGAAAATTTTCCTGTGAATAATTAACATAATGCTGACTACCCATGAAGTCAGCCATTTATTTGATTACTTCCTAAATGTAACACTGACTGTTTTGTATCTGGCTTCCTTTTTTTTTTTTTTTTTTTAAGATTATTTATTTATTTATTTATTTGTTAGAGAGAGAGAGAGAGCGAGCACAGGCAGACAGAGAGGCAGGCAGAGGCAGAGGGAGAAGCAGGCTCCCTGCTGAGCAAGGAGCCCGATGTGGGACTCGATCCCAGGACGCTGGGATCATGACCTGAGCCGAAGGCAGCCGCTTAACCAACTGAGCCACCCAGGCATCCCCTGGCTTCCTTTTTTTAAAGACCATACGGTTGCTCTCTCTATAGCAGTCTCGTATCCTAAAACTTATAGTTAGGGTTCCCCTACAATGCTATTAGCTCAATCTTCCAAGGTCATTTTTTATTTCTAAAGAGGAAGTAGCAGCATTCCTGCCCTGGAATTTCTTGGCAGGGCACCCGACTTGCATTAAGAACTTGACAAGGGCCAACAGCATAATTTATTGTAATTTTTAAACCATGAAGTAATGTGTAAATGATTTTTTTTTTCATAATACAACTATTAGCAAAAGAATTTTTGCATCTAACAATTTCTGTCTCCAGAGTGTCTGTAATTGGATCTCTTCACCTAGAGCATAAATGGAGTCAGAGCTAATTTTTATTAGATGTCCATATTGATAATGATGGAATGAATTGTGGCATTTCCCACATCCTTTTAAGCATCTCAAATTATACAGCAAGAGTATATGTGCTTTTTTTTTAAGCAATCAACCTTAGAGTCCTGAAAGATTTTCATTCAGTCTTTTGTTTTTCTTTTTCCTCTTCCCTATTAATAATCGCACTCTTGAAAGCTGACTCATGATGGCAGCTTTCTGAGCTATCTAGGTTTACTAGCTTACAGGTTCTCAGGCTGCAGGACCTACAGCCTTATTCCACCACCCTTGAGTGGACCTGTGCTATGCTACCCTGCCCCTTAGCTGTCCAAGGGTGAGATCACGATCCTTCATGTTGCAAATGATGCCCTTCAAATACAGGGAAGCGTCGCCTCTGTGTTGGTCTCTGGATGTTCCCCAGATGTTTCATTGGTTACATTTGACCTTCCTATAGGGGAAAATGATTCTCAACCTTGGCTGCATATTGGATTCATCTGGAGAGCTGCATAAAACTCTTATGCCTGGGTCGCGCCCCACAGATTCTGATGTAATATGTCTTGGGTGTGGCCCAAACATTGGGATTTTTTAGAGCTTCTTAAGTCAGTGAGGATTGAGAACCACCACGTCAGAGGCTTCTGTATCTAAGAGCTTTTAAGGTCAAGTTTATTTGTTTCCTTTATGACGTAGATCTTAGATCTTTGGGTAAAAGATTCATAAACATGCAAACAGCTCTCTAGACATATCATTGATCGGTAGCCGATTTCATTAAAATCCATTCTTAACACCCCAACACATTTCACCATGTCTTTAGTATTCACCTCTCTGCAGATAATGTCAGTAACACCTAACTCACAAAGCATCGTACTGCCCTAACTCGTTCAGTGCACAGATGTGGTCCTCATCTCTTACCGGAACTCCAGGACTGTGTTTTCAAGTGCCGGGGAAGGATGTACACCTGATCGGCTCTCGTCTCCAGCACAGTCTGTAAAAGGCTTCACGTGCCTCTGTCCATCAGCATCTCCCACACAGCTCATAGCGTCCCATAGGCCTGGCTCAAATCCCACAGCTCTCACGCACCGGCATGGGACTTCAGTTTCCTTAGTTACAGAGTGGCAGTGATGGTGAGGATCGTCATGCCGGCTTCCTAAACGTGCGAGGATTTCCCAGTCTCCTCTCTGGAAAGCGCATGGCTCTGTACGCACAGCAGGCGCTTCACAAATGAGTTACTGCTGCTGTCGAAAGCTCCCTGTTGCCATCGGAGCTTCCCTTGTCTCTTCCCTACTCACTATCTGTTGGCAGTTCTTATTTCACGTTGTCCGTGCTTCTCTGAGTCACCACAGTCCCCTCAGGGCTACAGCGACTCCTGGCCAGGTCCCCTCCCACAAACCCCTCTTTTCCTTCCCACCCTGAATCCACCCAACATATGCTGAAAACCCCTGCTTTAAAAAAACACCATGTGTTTGTAACTGCCTCGCTCAGGAACTTCTAAAGTCTTCCCACTGCTCACTGCACCATGCTCAGACTCCTCAGCTGGGTTTTTTAGAATTCTTCACATAATTTGGCTCCAACGCTGTGATGAAATTTCCCAGTGACTCCGCAGCACTCCCTTGTGCTCTAGGTCAGTCTCCTCGGTGCCTTCCAGACAAGCCTGCGGAGCTTCTCCCAGCCTTTGCTGCCCTGCCCCAGTATAAGATACAGATCCTCCTCTGTCTACAAGGCCTGGCTCCCATAAAGCCTTCTCCTCATGGCCTTTTCCATCTTGATCTCTACTTATCCTCATTTGCTATTACTTTGCTGGAACACTGATCCCAAATGCAAAGACCGAGGGGGGCCAAGCCGTTGGTATCATTGAGTGGTTGTGGCACATGCTTCATTTAATGGAACAGCTGCCCAATGTGGCCCTAAGGAAAGTGCAAGCCAGCTGTTGCAAGAGTTCTCAAGTAATCTTCAAGAGAAAATCTGTTTTGTTTTTTACTTGAAATCTCCTAATTTTTTTAAATGTTGGAAGTTAATTTTAAATCTTTAAAAACAATTGTATGCCAAGCAAAATAGGTCATCAGGGCTGGGTACAGCCCAAGGCTATATGGCTTTGTCCCCTGTGCTTTATAGTCTGTCCACCTCCTAGTTTAGGACTTAATTATCTGTCTGATTGTTCTATTTGTTTTATTTCTGTCTTCGCAACCAAAATATCCACTTCAGCAGTCCCGCCTTACTCATTTTGAGCATACGTCGCTGACTCTGACACAGTGTTCGCAATGAATAGTAATCACTTAGTTGACTCATTAAAGGAATATTTAATGAGCTTATGTGGTATGTAGTGCACAAGACTTCACAATTTTTGTTTTCCAGTTCCTTTCATTGTGTTGCAAAATATTTCATGGAAATGTCCAGTGTTTCTGTCATGGCTCTGTGTCTGATTCCCATATTTGTCATCAATTTTTTTGTCCCAGTTTGTTGGTTAGTCACCCTGTGGTACAAAGCTAGACTTTTCTGCAGAAAGAGGAACAAACTGTGTTACTTTTACATGTTATTAATGAACCTTACCATGGGATGACATATGAAACATCTTTATCTGTGGATGATCCTAGCGCTTGGCACATATTAAAAGTGAACAAATCGCACTATTTATTCTTTGTGCAGCCAGGAAACATGTGAGTCTACAGTTATGTCTGAATTCTCTGTTTATATCAAGATTATCCTACCCCATAATAGAAAATGTATGTATTATAAGTCTAAAATAATTCTTATAGTGCATATCTAAAAAACATTTTGTACATTTTGTACATTTTCACAGGGCCAAGTCTGGAAACTCACTGCTCTTGGTTTATACACCACATACTTTCACATTGTAACTTCCCATCTACTTGCCATGATATCATCTCAGCAGCAAGCAGAGGGAGATATTTCACCCTGAACAGTTACCATCAGACATGAGCAATTCTGTTTGACTCATATGACTTTGGCCTGAAAAGGGAAACATATCTGACACACATGGGCGCCATTGTAACTATGCAAACAGGATTATTGTTCTCAACCAAAATGCCACACAGCAATATATTAAGACTTCGGGTCAGCTCTGTTAGAACCTCTGACATGGGGAGGTGAAAGGCGAAGGCACTGAAGTAATCGCATCCTTTCCCTTGTCGACTGTGGTCTCAGTCCCCTGGCAGTATTTTGTCACGGTGATGTGACGAACCTCAGGACATTGCACAAACCCAGACCCTTCTCTTTTTGTGGTTTGCCGTAGGTACTCAGCGTGCCAATGCCCGCGCTCCAGCCCCTTATAAGCGAGACTTTGAAGCCAAACTAAGGAACTTTTACAGGAAGTTAGAGACTAAAGGATATGGACAAGGCCCAGGGAAATTAAAGTAAGTCAAAATGATACAGACCTCAGGACTGGGTGACGGTGAGGAGATGGGATGCAGTCGGGAATGTGGAAAACGGATTGTAATTTGGGATCACAGCCTTTGTTGTAGCCGGAGTAATTGTGGCATGTGGCAATTACAGGCTCATCTATGACAGAGTTCTGGAATTAAGCACCATTCAGCTTAAGGTTTTAAAACAAACACCATGTTCCCTATAAAAATACAGGCAAAATAAAAAGCTAATTTGTTTCTCCTGAAAAGTGCCTCTCTGTTCACTTAGGGTGTATCTGTTAGATAAAAGGCTGGCACGGTGTCCTCTACAGCACATCGCTGTCTCCTGACCTGACCTGAGTGCGGGTACACTGCTCAGCTCTGTTTTGTTCTGTGAAATAAGCTTCACTTGTCCAAAAAAATATGTCATGACTGTTGTTTCTGCCTTTCTTTACCCAACTTTAATGAGGAAATTTAAACACCATCGTGTTATTTGGCCTGGAATTATTTTCATTCCCTACTTACTTATCCTTCCTTTATCCCCGCCTCCACCCCTGCCTCATGTACCCACTGGAGATCACTGTGCCCCTGAGGAGGTCAGGGGAGGACGGGTCTCCACAGCCACGCTGCCATGACGCTGGGGGTCTTCGAAGAGGTCCAGGAGTGGTCCCGCAGCTCCCCCGCTGACTGGCCCCACGGAGGGGCTGGCTCAAGGGTACTCACAGGTCCCAGTTTCCTCACCCTTCAACACACTTCAGCCTGCCCAAACACGCCACCTCTCTGAGCTTTGCCTTTCTCACCCTTCACTTAAGGTCTGGAGGGGCGCCTGGGTGGCTCAGTCGGTTGAACGTCTGACTCTTCATTTCAGCTCAGGGCTTGATCTCAGAGTCATGAGGCCAAGCTCCACACTGAGCTCCATGCCTAGCAGGGAGACTACTTAAACACAAACAAAAAAGGAGGTCAGAAGCTCAGCTTTCCCTGTGTCCAGCTTCCCTATCATTTCCCTTTCCGTGACTATTTGCACTGAAGGCAAATTTCATCGGCTTCAGGATGACTTTCATAATGATCATCACAAGTGGATTAATGGGCCACAAGTATCATTCATTTGTAGCTGTCACTTGGGGAATCTCAGATTCACTTAATTTAAACATTAAATTAAGCACAGGCATAAACCTGACTGCTTTGGAGAGCACGGGGAGGGTTTTGGGTTTTTTTCTCCCCCTCTCCTGGTTCACACAGTCATGTCTGTGCATACTTAGTAATTGAATTCCTTGTCCAGGTGCATTCACACTTAGAACATGACCTCATCGGGTTGTCCTTCCTTAGTAAACAAAAGTTTTGTGTTTGTATTGTTTTATAATCATCTTCCTTCTGGGATAAATTGATTTGACCATTCAGAAAGAGCTCGGGACTTGTTTTTATATGTTGTGGGTGGAGTGCTTTGCTTACCAACAGTTCACTTAATGTAATTTTTGCTTCTGCTGTTCAGAGTTCGAGACAAATATGCATTATTGCAGCCAGCAGTGTATTGAGTTACTCCCCTTCCCCCCCGGTTAACTATGGTAAATGAGAAGGGAATCAAAAGTGCCCACTTCTAGAAAGATAAGGATTAGGAAATAATCTGTTTTTCACATTGTCTTTTTATGGACAGGTTAATTATCAGAAGAGATCACTTACTGGAAGATGCTTTTAATCAGATCATGGGCTACTCCAGAAAAGACTTGCAGAGAAATAAGCTGTACGTCACATTTGTCGGGGAGGAAGGGTGAGTAGAACAGAGAAGTGGCGTGTGGAGCGCGGGCTGGGCTGCGGAGGGCTGTCTCACCACGTGGTCACTGTGGCTGCCTGAGACAGGAGACGGGCAGGCAGGAAATGCCATTCTCAGGCACAGAAACCTCTCAGCTTTTTCTTTTCTTTCTTTTTTCTTTTCCTTTTTTTTTTTATGGCCTTCTCTGTGTTTTAAATCATTTTGACAGAGAAATTATTTGGTAAATACTCATAACTATAGATCATTTTGAGAGCAGAAGTTTGGTTTGGTTTCTTCGCTCTGTTACATCTCCTCCTTAAAGGGAAAAAGTGGGGCCTTGAGGGAAAAAACAAGAGTTGAGTTCTAATATCTGTGATGGTTTTGTCTGTGCTTCACCTGTTAAATAAGCTCAGTTTGGGAATCATAAATTAGAATCCTGCTCTGCCACCAGGAAGCTTCTACAACAGTAATTCCTGGGCCTTGGTTCTTATTTCTCTGTTGCCAGTTTTTCTCTTTTGGCGGGGGACAGCAGCACACCTACCAAAATAACAGCCTGCCATAGACCAGCATCTCGGGCCTTCTGTGAGTCTCCCATGAGTGTGCTCATGGAGATAAGGGTTCAGGAATAAAGGAGCGAAGAGCCCTACACACTTTTTACTGCATCCAAATAAACACAGCCATTCTCATGTAATATTTGAGAAGGTGACAGCTTTCCTCTGGCCCAGACCCCTCCTCCTTCCTCATTTCAGGTCTGAGTTTCGAGTGTCAGCACCTGCTCCGTAACCCAGCCATCATTAGAGCAAATTTAAAAAGTACCACATGATGGTCTGAACTGTGGTTGTCTTCTTGACTCTCAGTCTGGATCATGTTAAAGGTACCCTTCCCAGTCCTGCCTCGGAATAAAGTATATTAGATTATAGACTCTTAGGAGTAATACCCAACAAATGCAGCCTTTCAGCATGTGGTTACTTTGGAGGCTCCCAAGTAAAAGTAATTTGCAGGTGCTAATGGGACTAGGTAACAGTAAAATCAGGACTCAGATCTAGGCCTTTTATCCGGGACTCTTGGGCCAGCACTGCGTAGAGGCAAAACTGTTGAACTCTGGTCTTTCAGAACTTTTTCCTACCCAAGGATCTTTTCGCTATTCCAGCTGACTGATAACCCCTGCTCTCATCACATATTCTGTGTATAGTCTCCCAGCTCGGACTAGCTTAAAGTAGAATGTTATATGGGAAAACAATACTAGGTGACAAAATTGGACAGGAGCTTGCCTGAGACTTGTTTTGATTAGTGAAGGGCCGTAGCGGACTTCTAGCTTATGCTAGTTGGCTTAAGATGCAGGTGCACAACTGAAAATGAAGGCAGATGTTTTAAGCCTAGTCATAGGTGTGCATGGAATTCCAAATATTTCCTTACATAACCAGTCTCATTTGGATGAGAATACTTTTCCTCCCCCAGAACTCCAGCTGCTTTCCTTTTTTGGACCATAGTTTGTTGAGATCTTAGAGACGTAAGCAAGAGTCTTTGGAAGCCCTGGTACTTAAGTTTGAATAGAGCAGATGCTTATCATGCTTGATCATCCTAAAGTAGTCGCCCTGTGATCTGGACTGATGGCATCTGTTTCCAGGCTGAGTGTGGCTTGATACCTCTATCTGCTTGCCACCAATGTCCAAATGTTTCCTGTTCCCATCACCTGTCTCCTAGCTGTAACCCCAGAGGGAAAACAAGAGGGGGGCACTTTGAATTGTGACCTCAGCCATCAAGAATAGCCATAATCAAGCCCCTCTGTGTAAAGCCCTTTGAAGCTGGAGTAATAGGGTCAAGTAATTTCTGGTCTCATGGCTTTATCATGTCGATATCGTACATAGAGATTATCGTACATTAGACTAGACTACATTTTGCTACTAAGGCATTGAGAATACATAATGCTGTTTTGAAAGAATAAAATAGCACTCTTGCTGAAAAATGGAAACCTCAAAACAATATAAAATTAAGAAGTTATTTTAGACTTTGCCACCTTCTCAAACACATTGATTCCATCGCATTAAAATTAAAGATAATGACATTTCTTTCTGAAGTGTAATAAATATCCAAAGTGAAAATCTACCTGTATTTTTCCATGGAACTATAAATGTGGGGCTGGGAGTTTTCTGTCACCTTCCCTTCATTAATTTTAATGCTCACAAAATGTGTCCTTTTGTAAGTTCTTCATGTCTAGCCCTAGTAATGGGTATTTAAAATATATACACCCAGTGACTAGATCTTGGTTTGTAATATCATTCTTCAATAAAAGGAACTAGGACTCCTTGGGGAAATGACTGATTCTAGGATGGAACAGGAAATATATGAGATGGGGCTTAAAGTGTCTTGTAGTGTCAGAAAGTGAAGAAATGCTCAAAATTTCCACAACGATGGGGCTGTGTCAGAGGGACTCAAGAGCCGACGGAAAGATCTCCCCACTGGAACTATCTGAGCAAGAAAACAATTAAAGTAGGATTGGATTATAATTATAACCCAAAGTATAAAATAAATATCTGTACTAATATAAGTATGTGATTAAATGAATGAATGAATGAATAAATAAAGAGGAGACCAGTCTCCTGTGCAGAAGATTTCCAAATAATTCAGATAAATCCTCGCTCCTTCATCGTGGGTTGCACGTAATGGCTTCCTTCCAGTAGGACAGTTTGGGAAGCGGAAAAAGAAGTCAGTCCGGAACGGAGATGCCTGACAAACACTCAGCAGGTGATCAAGGTTAAAGTCAGCAGTGATATATCAGGCTAATGGTGTGGGCCCTTCATATGATGTGATGAAAATGGCACTTGGCCTCTACAGTTTTTGTCCCCCAAACCCATAATATTAGTCTATTCATGAGAGGAACATCAGGTAAATCCAAATGGAGGGACATCCTCTAAGATAGCTTACCCGTACCTTCAGACCGTCATGGTCATCAAAAACAAGGGAAGTCTGAGAAACTGGCACAGCCAGGAGAAGCCTAAGGAAACAGGACAATTAAATGTAAATATGGTGTTTTGGATGAGATCCTGGTACAGAAAAGGGACATTAGGTATAAAATCTAAGGAAATCTGAATGAAGTATGTGTTTTAGTTAATACCGTAGTATCTGTTCATTAATTATAACTAATGTACTAAACGATGTAAGATGTTAATAAGAGGGAAACTGGGTATGAGGTATACAGGAATTCTCCATATTATCTTTGCAACTTTTCTGTAAATAAAAAACTATTCTAAAATGAAACATTTACTAAAAGAAAGGATATAGTCAGGATTTGGGGGCGATTTAGGAACTGTTTCCCCAAACTTTTCTTATTTCCTTATTGTCTGGTGAGTGGGTGCCACCAGCATAATTTTGGGCACGTGTATACTTCCTTCTGCACTTGAGGTCAGTAGAGTTATATGTATAGAGAAACAGTTAATTTTGTGAAAAGTCCAAATTCATAGGGGAAGTAGTGTTTTGTGTTGCTGATGTCAAGTTTATTTTCCTCTATGGGGGACTAATACTTTGCAATTCTTATTGGTACTATTTCAATGATTATATTCCCTACCCGTCATAATCAGGGTCTTTATTTACAACAGAGAAGTTAGGGCATAAAGGGAAAGGGATCTATTTTTAAGAACACTGCATCTGCCTGCACTCCAAGAAAGTATGGATTAGCAGATTCACACACTTCAGCTCTGCTTTAGGCTGTCTCGTTGCATAAATCTGAAACACACATAAAGATTGTTCTGAAATGGAAGAGCAGAATCAAGAGAAATATGGGAAAATTCATAGTCAGAAATTTACCGGATGACTACAAATTCCATGTGAGCTAAAATTAATCTCAGAATAGGGGCACCTGGGTGGCTCAGTTGGTTAAGCAACTGCCTTTGGCTCAGGTCATGATCCCAGAGTCCCAGGATCAAGTCCCGCATTGGGCTCCCAGCTCCAGGGAGAGTCTGCTTCTCCCTCTGACCTTCTACTCTCATGCTCTCCCTCACTCTCTTTCTTTCAAATAAATAAATAAAATCTTTTTAAAAAAATCAATCTCAGATTATTGGTGAAAGATACATTCACTTTTTAGGATATATGTAGAGTTGTAGAGCCTATTACTGGAAGTGTATTAGTTGATAAGTAATTATTTTTTGCTAAAATAGTCTTCATGTTATGCTTGGCTTTTTATAAAAAGTAGACAGTTGCTAAGCAAACTACTGTGATTTAATGTGGTCAGAACTGGAGGTTTTGTTCTAGTCATTACATTTTCCACCCAAGTTAATTTGGTTATCTGGCACTGCAAAGTGGGAAGGATGGCAGGTCAGCAGTGGCAGAATGGCTGGAAACTGAGTCATCTTGACAAAATGTGGTGGGAAATTATATGCTGTGGTTGCCTCTCTCTGTTGGGCTTCTCTCTGCCTGGAAATTGGTTCTGTAGGAAGGAGGCCAGTAGAGCACTGCATGTTCTCCAGCATGTTATTTTCTTCTGAATTAAAAGCTCTAGCAACTAAAGCTGATGTGGTATCAAGATGTAGCTAGTGGACTGTTGTGTTCTGAGAAGTGTCTTGGGCCATTAACTTCTCTGTTCCCCAAACAGTGAGGACATAACGGCCTGGATAAAGAAAGGATGTTTGCACTGTGATTGCCTCGCCTCTTTGTTCCCTCCACGGCCAGATCTGTAAAAGGCACCTTTCTTTAAGAAAGAATAAGTTCATTATATGTAAGGTGCCATCTCTTGGCATCAGTCATCTGTCTTGCAAAACCACACTTTGTGCCATCCCCTCCTCATCTGTTCTTAAGCAGATGAGCTCCTTCTGTGATATTTCCCCCGAGACGCCAATCAAAGTCACAGGGAGGATGAGATCTGAAACGGCTTGCCTGCATCTCTGCTATGAAATAACCAGCAGCTTTTACATATGACTGGTCTCATCCTTACTAGAAGCTGTTTGGGGTCTTGAGTTTGACCATTTATTCCTCAAAAGTCTAGAAAGCTGCAAATGAAACTTTATGGTCCTGCTTGTTTTCCTCCGCTAAACTTAGTAACCCAAACCTTGCTGAAGGGCGCCACTGTATCCAGACTTTGGCTTGACATCAGCAGGTAAAACTTTGTTTGTCGTGTTAATTGCTTGCAAAATCCCTTACTCACCCAGCAGGCCTTCTTAAGTGGCTCAGGAACTTGGCCTTACTGCTATAAATGTCTGAGACCGAATCAGAAGATGAGGAGGTAGGCCTTGTGTGCCTGAACCAGCTATTAAGGAAGCAAAGTTTCTTCTCTCTTCCAGAAAACTTGTAGGAAACGATGGTGTGACTTCCCAGAGCCTTCCTCTTCTTTCCTTCAATAGTTGACTTGCGTTGGAATACTTTGTTTTCAGTGATTTCTAGTTGAAAATAACAGGAGGCTACAACGGTAAAATCATTTTAACACGTATTGGATACTGCTGACTGCTTGGGTACTGGTGGCCCAGCAACATGACGGTCGCTTAAAATGCTTTATCAGCACTTCATGGGCTCAGAACTCCACTGCCACCCTAAAGACATCTGTGCTTATTCCGAAATGCCCTCAGATGCAGCTGTGGTGTAGCTACACACCCGTTGTCCGGAGTTTCTGTACTTCCGTGCCAAGCCTTTAGCTGTGGAACCAACCGAACTGGCCAAACAGGAATGTAACAAACGATCCCGTGATCTGAGTCATATTAACTATTTATATGGAAGAGGTTCGTAAGACATTGTTACAGGAAGCACATGCTCGAGGTGTCCTGCTAGGACATGCCTTCCTGAAGTAGGTGGACATATGTAATTTGTAACCCACGACCCGGTCTCAGATATGCATTCTAAGCTTTGGATTATAATCAGATCAAACTTTAAAAACAGTCTTGGCTTTACACCAGCTCTGTCAGTGCTGCTAGAGTTAAAAAAAAAAAAAAAAAGGCAGATAAAAACCTGAGCAGTTAGAGAAGATCCATTTTCTTCCTTGAGGAACTATTATTAGCTTTGTTTTCTCTTGGGGGGAAAAAGGGTTTTACTTTTCAGTTTAACACTTCAGGGAACGTTCATCTTATCTTGAGTCAGAATCAGCTCTTATCATAAAGAACAAATCAGTGAGATCCATCTTTGTTGGTTTAAGAACTTTATTATTAAAAATATGAGCCCTGGAAAGGACAAGACCAGGCTTTCTAAGTGTAACTCCCCTGAGTGAATCCTGACACTGTGTGCACAGTGAGTTGTCTTTCAGGGATTGGCATGACCTATTAGTGTCATTGAATCAGTACCGCACCTGAAGGTGAGCTTGGGCAAAATTATTCTCTCTGCTAGATGTCAAATAACAATGTAAATTATGTCGATTTTCTTTAGAGAGCATCAGAGAGCTCCACTTACAGATTCAGCAACAGATACTGAGCCCCTGTGGTGTGTCAGGCTTAAGGACTTGGGATACAGGGGCGCTTGGGAGGCTCAGTTGGTTAAGCATCTGCCTTCAGCTGAGGTCTTGATCCTGAAGTCCTGGGATCAAGCCCCTTCTAGGGCTCCCTGCTCTGCAGGGAGCCTCCTTCTGCCACTCCCCCTGCCTGTACTTTCCCCCTCTCTTTTTCTCTCTCTCAAGTAAATAAATAAAATTTAAATAATAATAATAATAAAGTACTTGGGATACAGAAATGAGAAAGACACAGGCCCTGCCCTCAGTATGGTTACAGCCTAGATGTGCCAATAGGGGAGGCAGATGCCTAAATGGATTATTATAACACACTCTGATAAGTGCAGTATTATGAAAACACTGAAAATTAAAGCTCAAAGAAAACCTGCTATTTCTAACTGAATGCCACAATTTAATTTTAAGCAGCTAAAGACTCATTTACTTATACCTGTTGTTCTTTATAAGAAAACTGACTCACAAAACTGGCTCGTGTTTCATCTATCTGTGACCCTTATCTGTCACGTGCCTTGATTGTATCTGAAAGCCCCTGCAGGACAGGGACCACTGCGGACCAGAGTTCTTACTTAGTAGTAAGGACTACTAAGGATTACTAAGTAATCCTTAGTAGTTGGACCATTCTTAAGGTTGCGTATACTCTAGGATATCGTAGTCCTTGTATTGCCTTGAAGGGGTCTTCACTGCAGAGGAGGGTTTATAGTAAGCCAGGTATTTTAATAAAGTAGCATTTTCCCTCCACTTTCTTCTATCCTACCTTGGCAAACTTTTTCTGTGGAGGACCAGATAGGAAATATTGTAGGCTTTGCAGGCCATACATTTCCTGTTCTACGTCCTCAGTTCTGCCACTAGAGTAGGAAAGCTGCCACGGACAACATGTCAACAAATGGGCATGGCTGTGTTTCAATAAAACTTTATTTACAAAGCCAGGAGATGGGCCACGTTTGGCCCACAGGCCATAGTTTGCTGACCCCTGCTTTATAAGCAGCATTTTTATCAGTCTTGGTAACATTTAAAATGTACTGACCAGTAGACTGTAAGGAGTAATGAGCATTAAACGTGGGGTCAGGAAACCTGTGTTAAGCCCTAGAGTCTCCCTGGCAGCTCTCCTTTGATCCAAGTCTGTGATTTCCTTCAGCCTCAGTCTTCAATAAAATGAGGTGATGGACCAAATGACTTCTAAGATGCCTTTGACTGGCATTTTCTATTTCTGAAAAGACAGGAGTCTGCTGATGAAATTCACCATTAATAGGAAATTTAGAGAGATGTTTTGCATCTGCAGGGATCTGGGTAGACTGGAACATGGATAATGTTTCACAAAGTGAAACTCAGTAGAAAGAATTATAAAGTCTAGTACTTGGGTTCTAAGAAGAGACAGACATGCAGACAGGATGGAGTGTCTCGGGGTGAAGTGGCACAGGTGAAAGGTTCGGGCTGATGACTAGCTCATTATGAGTCGACAAAGTGGCTGCCCCACAAGGCAAGGTAGCTTTAAGCTGCCTTTGCAGAGAAGCATGCCCAGCAAGAGAAGGTAAGGGCTCTTTCTCAGCTCCGTGCTGACAAGACTGAACCTAGTGTTGTGATCAGTATTAGACACCACCCTTGAGACCAGACTTTCACACCCTGGAAAGTGTCCCGAACAGAGGACCAAGGTGGCAAGGAAATTCCCAGCCCTTCGTGAGAGTAGATTGAAAGACATGGCAGGTTCGGGAGTGGGGGAGGGTGCAGAGACCAGAGATACCAAAATGGCTAATTACTTGAATTAAGTAATTTTCCCAGAGAAAATTACATTTCAAAAAATGTTCTGTCTTTACATCTCCATTAGTACTCACACTATAGTAGGCACCCAAATATTTGTGGAAAGAACACCTCTAAGGATGTGAAGAACGTTCAAGTGGAAGAAACATCGTACTTGATCTTGGTGGCGTCAGCGGCCCGAAGTAGGACTGTGGGAGGAAGCCACAGGTATCTGCCTTGGTCTCGGCAGGCAGAGGGGCGGCCGGCATCCTCGTGCTTGGGAAGCAGCTCCCGTGCTGCTTCGGGAGTCCGCAGGGTAATCTTGGCATCGTCTCTCCAGGGCTGGTGGTCACCTGGTAGCCACAGTTACACTCAGCTGCCTCAAGACAGCACTTCTGTCATGTCACCCGAAGGCCTCTTTGGTCCTGAGAGTGTGCTGTGTGTGCATTTCTCTGCACACACGGGTTTCCTGTCTACACTCATATTTCCCACAGTGCGGTGAGGAATGGAGATGTGTGAGATGACTTGAGCTGTTACGACGCAAACTGACATTTTAAAATGTTTACATGTTTCTTTCAATGTGTATTAGAAAAAAAAAGCTAGCACCTCATAATTTCATAGACAGTATGTAAGTGCAGGCTACATTGGAAAAGCAAGTAAATTTAAAGGGGACTTAATGAAAAGTATTAAGTACATAACAGTACCTATATATTCAGATACGGCAAAAGTTGAGGAAGTAGAATGTGAATAGTGGAAGTATGCTCTAAGTAAAATTTTTTTTTTAATTTGACAGAGAGAGAGAGATCACAAGTAGGCATTGAGGCAGGCAGAGAGAGAGGGGGAAGCAGGCTCCCTGCTGAGCAGAGAGCCCGATGCAGGGCTTGATCCCAGGACCCTGAGATCATGACCTGAGCCGAAGGCAGAGGCTTTAACCCACTGAGCCACCCAGGTGCCCCTCTAAGTAAATTTTATTAAACTCTCAACTAAGACCTAGAAAAGCCATTTTATTTTTCTCACTAGTATCCCATCTCTTTCTTCACCTCTAATAAGGCAGTTTTTCTCTATTATGCAGTCCCTCCACTGGACAAGACTCAGATGATTTTTCTTTCTTTTTCATTAAACAAAATATGCAGTAATGCCCATAGAGAAAATTCCATAAGAGAAAAAAAAAATACAGTGAACAAAAGAAGTCTTATAAAATCCCACCACCCACCTTCCCATTGCTTCCCCTCCAGCATTCCCTCCTGTCTTTGAACCCTTGTGTCAGCTTGTCATCATGGAATAGATGTACTTTGTATTTTTCACTTTAAATGTAGCATATCAAATCTCTTTGTTGCAGACTCCTCTTTGCTGCATGTTTCCTCTCAGCATTGTTGGCCACTTGTCATTCCTCAAAGCTAACACAACCGTTTCTCATACTTCACTTTGACCCTGACGTCTTTGTGAGTTAAATGGAATTTACACTGTGGCTCGGGTGCTAGAGTTTCAGCCTCTTCTCCAAATACCTTCCTTTAGGAAGTTTTAGACACCCTCATTTTACTTGCCTATAATTTTCCTTGGTGTTTTATAATTTAAAGTTTTTGCTTGAACCCTATCATTCTTTTTTTTTTCTTGCCTCTGATCTTCTTAGGGGGTCTCATATCTGTACTATCCTCTTACCAATTCACAAATGTCTCTTTCTTCCCCCATTTCGGAATGTTTCAGAAACCCGTAAGAACTCCATGTTCCATGGATGTAGGTATCTGATACTCTCTGGTTTTACCATGTTTAAATAAAGTATTCCTAATGTACTCCTTTCTCTATTACCTCATTCCAGACATTGAAAATATGTATCTTTTCTATATGTATATACATATAAGCAAATTAGTGACATATTGCCTGTTCATTATCTGTGTGTAGCTTTAGTTTTTGGGTATGCTTTATGGAAATGTCCATTTCACTATTCTAGGTGAAGACATGGGTGTGATCAGGACTCATGATAATTCAGTGTATTCTGGATAGTCCAGATATGTGGGCAATTAGAGTTGTAATGAGTGTTCTATAGAAAGCTGAGCTCTGGGAACCCCTGGGTGGCTCAGTTGGTTGAGTGTCCAGCTCTATGATTTCAGCTCAGGTCACGATCTCAGGGTTCTCAGATCAAACCTACTGTACGGTCTGTCTCAGTGGGAAGTCAGCTTGAGATTCTCTCCCTCTATTCTGCTCCACCCCCTGCTCCTGCACTCTCTTTCTCTCAAATGAAGAACAAATCTTAAAAAAAAAAAAAAAAAAAAAGCTGAGGGGACGCCTGGGTGGCTCTGTTGGTTAAGCGGATGCCTTCGGCTCGGGTCATGATCCCAGCGTCCTGGGATCGAGTCCCACATCAGGCTCCTTGCTCAACAGGGAGCCTGCTTCTCCCTCTGCCTCTGCCTGCCTCTCTGTCTGCCTGTGCTTGCTCTCTCTCTCTCTGACAAATAAATAAATAAAATCTTAAAAAAAAAAAAAAAAGCTGAGCTCTATAGAAAATGTGCCCAATATATAGAAAAAAATAATAACTGTTTATTCTTTTTGTGGATTTTTTTTAAAGGCTGGATTACAGTGGACCTTCCAGAGAATTTTTCTTCCTTGTATCCAGAGAACTCTTTAACCCATATTATGGCTTATTTGAATATTCAGCCAATGACACATACACAGTACAAATAAGTCCCATGTCTGCTTTCGTAGACAATCACCATGAATGGTAAGTACTTTTTTCCCCAATTCTTTCCTTCAGTTGACTTTCTGTGATATGAGTTTTTATAGGAACCCACATTTCTTTTAACGCTTTCTTCCTTGGAGAAAAACCTATTTTCAGTTTCATTTGACTCTTAACTTTTGTTGTCAAATTTAAATACACAGGCATTCTCCAAGCTAGGATAGATTATATTCCAAAAGAGCAATTTCAAGTGAACTGGGTAGAATTCAGAAGATTTTCCCCCATTGGAAGGGAGTTCCAGATGATGTTAGGTTCCTGGCGAAATCCCTGGGTCCCTCGCTACACCCTTGGGCATCTCTGAATTCTGAGATAGGGTGGGAGAAGGTCCTGTCCCAGAGGTCAGACAGCTTCTGGAGCACCCTTGCGGAAGTGGCCAACCCTGGAGGATGGGGCAGAGCAACTGGGACACGGCTGAGGGTGGTGACGGTGTTCTAGTAGGAGGCAGTGGCCGGTGGAGTGCCCTGGAGGAACTGGTGGTTGAAAAGGGCCCTGGAACAAGGACATGGTGTGAAGCCACAGCAGTGACTTACTCTATTAGCCATTGAAGTTTGTAGCCAGGCATTGCCCCTCTCCTAATTTTTCACACAAAATCATCCAGGAAAACTGGTAGGATTCCCTTCTGAAGATTGTTTATTCTAAAAATCCCAAATTGCACTCTTTCCAAACGTCCTCACATCTTTTTTAATCCCTGCACTTAAACACGTTAAATATCTTTATAACCCCTCTTGGCTTGCTCCTGCTTATTTCCACGGAGAGTAACAACAAAAAAGAGCGTAAGCAGGACTCACGGGAGAAGCTTCTTCGGGCCATGAAGGTTAACATTGGTGGGTGGAAGGCGTTGGCGTTTCGGACTTGGTCTTCGGATTAAGCCCACGCAGCTGCAGTCTGCCGTCCTCTTAGCGGGGTCTGTTGCAGTTGTGCTGAGTTAGGTGGACAAGGAGAGAAACCAAGCTTCTGGATATTAGTCTTAAACTGGCTACCTAATTCTAAAATTACAGACGGACCGTACGAACCTCGACATGGATTTACACTTTTGGAAGACATTTGGACTTCCCTGAGGCAGAAACTGCAGTACTTCTGAAAGGGAAAATAAGGGGACCTCTCAGCAAATCCAGTCATGACCGATATATTTAGTAAAGTTTCCGAAATGATTCAGAATAGAATTGAGCTTTCAAATTTTAGAGAACCGAATGGCCCATGAGGAAACTCCCCCAGATAGATGTTCACAAGCGTAATTCTTGGATGGTGACAATTATCAGCAGGGGTTTGAGAGAGAATAGAGATAGGAACCGTCTCACTCTGAGATGCGGCTTTTCCCCAAAAGGGGATTGCTAGTGGGTCTGTGTTAGAGAAATCCTGCTGGTGCTCATGCAAACAAGCTAGAAGGAGACATTTTCTCCACCACCACTGGTTTCATTCTGTCATCTCTTGAAAGTGGCTTGGGGCAGTTTCACAGGCCTGCTCTCGGGGATTTCATGGTGTCTGTGTGGGGTGCTCTGTGGTGGATATTGTTGACATGAGACGAATATGGAACAGTATCTCTCTGAATATCGGAGTAAAACAGATTTTTTTTCAAGTAGATGTGAATATTGGCCCAAGGGAGACACAGGTTGCAGTGCACTTGAACTCTCAGGGACCTTGTGTAAGCAGTCAGTCTTGACAAACTTTCAATGATTGGAGCTAGACCGCAGTCTAGAAAGCAGGTAGGACCACCTAGAAGCTGCTCCCTGATGTGTAAGCTGCCTTGTGCTCCTCCTTCACAGGTTCCGCTTCAGCGGGAGGATTCTTGGTCTCGCACTCATACATCAGTATTTGTTGGATGCCTTCTTCACTCGGCCCTTTTATAAAGCTCTTCTCAGAATGTAAGAGAATTTTGATTGCTTGTGTAATTAGCACGTAAGGATGCAGTATTTCTTTTATTCAAATGAAATATTTTATTTTTTCTTTTATACACTTGTCATTTATGTGCTTAGATTTCTCAAACTAATGCAATTTCAAATATGATTACTGTGTTTTTCTTGATCCTCTCCTTTCGTCTTGCCCCTAAAGTGTTAGTTTTGCTTTATTCCGGAAAGTTTATTCTCATTTGTTGTTACAACACATGTTTCTTCAAAACAACTGTACTTCAAATACAGTACTGGAATTCCTGTGGTATTAATGCTGATTATTAATAGAATAGTTGTGGGTTAGTCTTGGTGACTCACAAACCCATATCCTTTATAAGAAGCATTTTATATTTTGCTTTATGCAGACTTCAACTGCTAAGTTTTCATTCTCCTTTGTTTTGTTTTTGTCTTATTTTTTTGTTTGTTTGTTTGTTAGAGGTGGGCTGTCCCATATTTTTCCTGAGACCTCCCCATATGCAAGACAGTAATTTAGCATGGCAGATGAAAATCTAGCATATCCAGAACCTTTTCTTCATCGTTACCACAACGAAAGATTGCAATTATTGTAAAATGTAGAGCAAACAGTTTCTGTCCTATAATCACTAGTCATTTACAAGGCTGAGCAGGAGAAGGCAGCTGTCTAGTAGGGGAGTAGTAGCTCAAACTTGCAGTGGGGAAGCACAGAATTTCTGCTGGGTTTAGGCCAGCTCGTTCCTGACCAAGGTCATGTACCTGCTTTCGGTAAAATGGAGGCCTAGACTTCAAATGAAAACAAAGTATTTCTAATGGGTTCTTAAGACGGTCAGTAGGAAGACTTTTTGCTTTCCTCCCTTTTGTCGTTTGGGCAGATGAAACCCTGGGCAACTGGGCACTGTCCATCTGCCTCTCTGGTTCCGCTCATCCCATTTTGCATCTTCCCATTTCACTGCCTTCTCTCATCTTCTCGTATATGTTTCCTGAAAGAGTATTCTGTGCTGATGTACCCTCAACACACTTTGGCCTGGCTTCTTTCCCACCAGTAACCTATAGAAGCTTTTTTTTTTTTCTTTTAAATATTTTATTTTTATTTATTTGACACAGAGTGAGAGAGGGCACAAGCTGGGGGAGCAGCAGGCAGAGGGAGAGGGGGAAGCAGACTCCCTTCTGAGCAAGGAACCTGATGTGGGATGCAGGGCTCGATCCCAGGATCCTGGGATCATGACCTGAGCCAAAGGCTGTTGCTAACCAACTGAGCCACCCAGGCGCCCCCCATAGCAGCTTCTGAAGAATGTCTTTCAGTCTCTATCTTACTGGGCCACGCAGCTGCTTCTGCTGTTGTTGGACACCCCCACCCCAACCCCATGCACTTGCTCTGAGTCTTTCCTCCACTGGTGTCCCTGAAAATGTGCCGCCTCCTCTGGGCCTCATCACAGTTCACGGTGCCAGTATTCTCAGGTGACTGGTTGGAAATCAGGAGTCACCCTCAAACAGAGGTGGCAAGTACGCAGCACCGACTCTACTCTTCCCTACCTCCCACTCCACTGCCGTGGTGTAGTTCACAAATCGTTTATGGTCCTTTTTCCCACTGAACTCGTTGTGTCCTCAGGGAGCTCTTCAATTTACAGCCCTCAAGACTGGCAATTAATCAGAGCTGGCTTGCAACATGAGTTCATTTGCCACCCCTATTTTGATATCCTTCTTTATGCTCCTCAGTAAAACCATGTACTAATGCCCACATTTACCTCCTAAGTAAGTCTTAAATGCATCTTCTCCTGTCCATCCTTAATAGCTGTGCCTGAAGTATAAAACCTTGTTTTATTTTGGCCAGATTACCTTACTGATCTACTAATTGTCTCCACCATCTAGTGACCACCTTACTTCCATTTTAAGTAATCCTCTGTACTGTGACTTCCAGACAGAGCAATTCAGAATCACATCTCACATCTGATCATGTCATTTCCTGTCCTGAAATCTTTTGGTAATTCTGAAGCATCAGGGTCTTAAAATGATAACTCAAAGCCTGGTCCCAGCAACCTTCCCAGCCTTCTCTGGACATTCTGTCTTTTGGTTAACTCTTGGATCCTCCCGGTATGCTTGAGTATTCTCCATACTCCATGCCCTCGTGCTTGGTTCATGTTTGTCTCTCCTTCTCTCATCTTTCTGTCTCCCCTTCTCCTCTTCTTCATCCACTCCCCTTCACCTCTCCAGCTTTTAAAGAGCCTACAGATTTTGTTGTGGGTTATCTACTCCAGAAAGGTTTTCCTGAATCTCCAGTTGAAGTAAATGTTCTGCATTCTTGCTGTGAGAGCTCCCTGTATCTCTACCTTGTCTGGGTTTTTTAAAGTGGAGTGTAACATACGTATTAAAAATACACACATTACAAGTGTTACCCACCCTAGGCTATCACCATCACCTTATATTATTTTACCTTCTTGTGTGCCTGTCTCTCCAGCTGGACCATTAGCTCCTTGAGGGCAGTAACTGTCAAGCAGCTGTTACAACATCTGGCACATACTTGATGCCTAATAAATGTTTAGGTGGAACCAAGCAAAATGGTCTTTGAAATTGGGCTGATGGGAGGAAATTCCAAAACAAAGCAAATCAATTGTTACCACTTTAAAATAGGGCCATAAAATAGTAATTCCACCTCTCTCCATGTAGAAAAAGAAAAGTATTAAAAACCATTATAATGGTAGAAGGATTCTGTGGCTTGCTGTTTTCAGAAACACAGAAAGAATAAGAACCATAAAGAAAAAGGGGACACATGTGAATGTGGATCACAGAATCTAGTCCTTGAGAAAAAGTAACAAAGTTAAAGTACAGCATAGAAACATACAAAAAATGTTGGACTCGGAGAACAATGTTTTAAGGTAGTATAACATAGCCGAACGGATCTGGCGATAATCGTGGATGACTGGGCAAATGGCAGCCACTCTTTGCACCCCAGTTCTATGTCTGTAAAAGAAAGGATAGGCTGGTTGATTTAAGGCATTTTATATATCCAGATTTTTAAATCTTATACCAGATTTCTTATTTAGCTAGTTTGGTTACTGAATTTGACTAAGAACATTGCAGGAATCACCATTCATTTAGTTGATCTTGTTCTTGCCTTTAATTCTTGGTTTCTTTCCTTGTGTCTTTGGCATTTGGCTGATAGTCATACCTACATATTTGTTTCTGTCTGCCTGTCGTCTTAGTCTGTGTGACCTGAGTGATCTAGAATACCTTGACGAGGAGTTCCACCAGAGCCTGCAGTGGATGAAAGACAATGACATCCATGACATCCTGGACCTTACATTCACTGTGAATGAAGAAGTTTTCGGGCAGGTCTGTGACCCACTGGTGACTAAGTGTGATAATTAAAGACTGTTGGTTGGTGAAGAATTAATTCAGTGGCTAAGATCGTACACTTACTTATTTGTGGCTTGTTGGGTGGTTTCAACCCAGGTCTGTGTACAGTTACCATAATTTTGGTTACAAAAATTACTTTAATGCCAGCTACCGACGAAGGTGTTCTGATTTACAGATTGTGGTAACTGTGTGTCATAAGCTACATAACTATTTGTGTGTTATAAGCAATCTTTTATTTCCAACTAAAATATCCACGTAAGATATTAGAATTGTCTTGTATAAAACATAGCTTCTACAAGTCCATGCTACCCCAGAGTTGAATATTTGATTATTTGATTGACATTTGTACTTCACTCTCATTCATATTTAAGAATGGAAATTGGTTGTTTTGAAACTGAGGGAAGGTAAATAATGTTTTGGTGAAGGTTTGAAATCATACTGGTTTTTCCCAAAGTTGGTGGAAGGGTTGGTTGTAAAAGATTTCTTTCAGAAACTGTAAACTGGTTCATAAGTAATATTCTTATTTAGACCTCAGTATTTGGCTGGTCTTCTAAATTTCATGTTGGAAAAGAAGTTCTCAATTTAACTTTCACTTGAATGTAATTCTGCTTCATTAAAGTAAATCTTTACTTAAATATTGGCTTTCTATATGTAGTTGATTCTGAACCCTCACGGAATTTGTGAAAATATGTTTTTGCCAAACATTCAAAAAGCAGTGGGCCAGAATCTGGAGCCAACTGATTTTCATTTAAAAGCCTTACTTGTTTAGTCAGGGTTTAAAACTTAACCTTCAGTACTTAACGATTTTTGATTTTTTTGATTTTTAACTACTGAGGCTCTCAGACATCAGCTCAGTGCCTAGTTTTTCCACAGTGCCTGGGCTCTGTGTGGGGCCATGGGGCACCTCCCCCTGCGCCCCTCCGTCCTCCATCCTCCCCCCCTCCCCGCTGCTTGTGGGATGTGCCCGGCCAGGCCAGGACGGGTAGCTGGCTGGCTGGTTTCCGCTCACTGGGAGCAGTGTTTGTAGCACATCAAGAATGTTGCTTTATGTTCAGCCCTTTTTTTTTTAAATTTCAGATAACCGAACGAGAATTAAAACCAGGGGGTGCCAATATCCCAGTCACAGAGAAGAACAAGAAGGAGTACATCGAGAGGATGGTGAAATGGAGGATTGAGAGGGGTGTCGTACAGCAAACGGAGAGCTTAGTGCGCGGCTTCTATGAGGTGAAGACGCAGGAGTGGGCTTGTGCGGAGGGGCTCTGTGACACTGCAGTCCGTCTGATGCGCGCTCTGTGCGATATCTCCCTCCTTCTTTTGATGGATTTACTACTGCTCTTTCGATTTAAAAACTCCAGTATATTTTTAATATGTTTCAAGAAGACGAAAAAAGCCTAATGCCCTGTTAGAAGAGATCACTGAATTAAAATGATCTGAAACCAGGTAGCACTTCACAATATAATGACCATTTAAGTCGTTCGTCTTACTCATGCTTAGATATGGGTAATCACATATCTATGTGATATGTGAAATGAGGGTATCTAGGGTTCAAATGAGCCGTTACAAATATTCCGTGTGACTTCCTCCGGAGGAGCACTAGACTTTTTTTCAAGGATAAAAACAAACTGGATTCATCAGTGGTCAGTTTTATAAAATCAAAATTCTGTTGAGGAAAAGATCATCAATCTTGTACAAAAAATACCTTGTATTTGTTGAGAGCTTTACAGATTTCAAAGTGCCAACACAGAGTGCTTCCAGAATATTCCTCAACCTCCTTGTGTGTCTCTTTTCTGATGAGGCTTAATTATAGCTGAGATTTCTCCTGATTCATAAGCCATGCCCTGCATTCTTTTTATTCCACAGGTGGTGGATGCCAGGCTGGTGTCTGTTTTTGATGCAAGAGAATTGGAACTGGTCATCGCAGGCACAGCCGAAATCGACCTGAGTGACTGGAGAAACAACACGGAATACAGAGGAGGTGAGATGTGGTTTAGAGATGGTTGGACTTAAAGTTTCACACTAAGGGGAAGCAAATGGTTAGCGCGCCAGTCTCTGAATGCAGGACGGGCAAAGCGCTTTGTATCCTAATCATAGCTCTGCTGCAGTCTCCTCTGAGACCTTAGGCAAGGTATGTTCTCTTCTGTTCCTAGTTACCTCATCTGTCAAGTGGAGGAAGGACTGTTTACACCTCTTGTAAGGATGTCATAACTCCTAATTGTTGGTGAACAAATGTGACCATAGGAACACTAATTAATTGTTTTATGGTGTTGTGAGTGAAGCCCTAAGGAACTCACATCCAGCTGGTCAAAAACTCCACCTCTCTATCTTCCTTCGAAACCTTGAAGTCACACACCCTCTGGGCCTCCTAACGAGCAAACACAGTTTTTCTACATTTCATGAAACTCCTTCCAATTATAATTCACAGTTGAAACACATAAATGGAATAAGACCTGGTTCTCAGAATTCAAGATGTTTATTGAAAAGGCCTTTCTAAATTCAAGCATTAAGTTCAACTGAAAAGGCAGCTACTATAAGATTAGTTAAAACCAGGATTATATGACAGTTCACCACATGGGAAGCTTTACAAGTGGTATTTCTGTACATCACTATAAATTTTCAATAAGTAATTGCGCTTGAAGCCATTGGATTTGATGCTGAGTCACGACACTTTGAAAGGGACCTGATGATGATCCAGAATTTAAGTTTTTATTCCATAACTTTAAGCAAAGAAAGAACACATTTTCTGAAATTTATTACAGGATGATAGTTTTCAGAAAGTCATGACAAAGACCAGTTGTTTTTGTTTTGATTTTGGTTTTTGGTTTTTAACTCAACTCAGAATAGTTAGCAGTTAGTTCTGAATTTGGTTAGCAGTAGTTCTGAACTTGGGAGTGAAAAATACAAACTTTAAGTCACTGAATTAATCACTCAGCAGAAGTGACCGAAAGCTGAACACATCTCCAGTTATCTGTACATGAAAAACAGAGATTTTAAAACACTTTTTCAAGTGTGGAGTAGAATAAAAATACCTTAGCATTTGTTAAATTGCTTTTGTTCTTGCCTTGGCTCTTCCAGCTCATTGCCTGCGGTGGGCTGGCCTTGATCGCCCATTTTCTCTGAAAGGCAGTATTAAATTGCAGTCTCTCTTGCTGCTATTTCTGAAACCAATTGCTGCAATGTGTCTCTTCCAGCTGGCCCCATGTATAATCCATATACAGCCTTGGTCATTATAACTTTGTTAACCAAACTCTTTTTATGAACTAGAACACAGTTTCTCCAGCACGCTGTAAAACATGCATTTTACCATAAATATCATTAGCTCTTCCCTGCCAGGAAATTCTAATAGCAATGCTGTTAATCTAATCAGCCGTTTTTGCATTTATATACTGTAAGCTTTTATTTGCTGTGTGTGTCTAATCAAACCCTGTTTCCATGGTTATTGTAAATCTTGCCAAATGAAATCCTTGGGAAGACAGTGCTCCGGTGGGGAGGCAGGGGAATGAGACACCCAGCTGTTTGCTAACCCAACTTGTTGGCACTGAATGAAGAGGCAGCCTGCTGCCATTTGCCATATGTTCACAAGGCAGCTGTTTATAGAGAATATGAAGAGACATTTTCTGTCCTCCTCCTCCAAAAGGTTTGGGGCAGACAGCAAAGGAGAAGCAAAGAGGGGCCAATTCATAAGTCAGAAAAGCTATAAAGAGCCAATGTGCTTAAAGATGAGAAAACTATTTGCTTAGCACCAACGAGCTCATCTCTGCCAAATGGATGTGGAGCCTATAAATCTCCATGTCCAACAGAAGCACGTTTACCCTTCACCTGGATCCATTTCTTGGCCAGAGGGCACTCAGCATCACTGATCAAATGATAAACAGTAAGGCAAAATTTCCCCCCAAACTCTACAGCCACTGAAACACGTGAGCAAAATCAAATTAAAATAATTTTTTACCCACCTTTGCTTTGGATTTATTTCTGCTGACTTAGAATTAGAGTGGCTGCATCATGTTGTATCAGTTAACTGGTTTGGATCACTAATTGTACCTGAATCCTTGTCAGCCTTCTCTCTGAGCTTAAATTTCCTTCACTGAAAGATTTTGGAATCTGCAGTACTGCCTTAATCCACCCTGGGGATGATACTTTTGACATTTTATTAAATTCTAATAAAATATGGGATAAAAATAACATTTAGGTTAAGGTTTATATGGGATTTATTAGTTGAAGAAATTAAAGTAATAAAATTACTTTTTCCTTTTCACTAGTAAAAAGTGATTTGATTTAAAAATATGAACATTTTATGTAATTTTAAAAGTTTGCAATTACGTATTTATTTGTATAATTATTTGATGACTGTATCTCTCCTTTACCAGAAGCCCCGTAATCTGTTTTCTTTGCCTCTGTTACCTCCAAGCTTACAACAGTGCTTGGTATAGTGATACTTGAAAATTATTTCTTAAATGAATGACCAAAAGAGTTAAGCATTTCCAGTAACAGCAGTCATCTTTTTCAGAAATGATATGGTTAAAATAATAACTTTGTTGTTCTTCTTTCCACTTTTTTTATTTACTGACCACTAAATGGAAACAGAGACCTCCTAACTTCATTTAGTGTTGGTTTTGTCTGACTTTTGACACTCATGTGATCATATTTATAATGTTATTCCTTAGTCTTAAATGATAAACAGCCTTTAAAGAATCCAAGATGATTTATGTCTGGAGGTCTTTTGTTGACATGTCATGGTGTCATGTCATCCTAACACAGAAAAGTTAAAGTAATATGGGCTTTCCTGTTTGGTTTGATAGGGTATCATGACAATCATATTGTAATTCGGTGGTTCTGGGCTGCAGTTGAAAGATTCAACAATGAACAACGGCTAAGGTTGTTACAGGTAAGATGCCACTGGTTAATATCTTTAATGCATTAATATAATTATTGTTGGGATTACATATTTTTTATAAATGCTAAGTACTCAGTAATTAAACCCTTTGCTTATCTGCAATGAGGGATACATTATTTCAGACTCTTCTGATTGCATGGTTCTGTTGCTCCATTACTACCCAGAACATCCCCAATCAAGTCCAAGTATTTCATTAGAATTTTGAGTACATACCAACTCAAGTCCAAGAATCCCAGGAAAAACACCTGGCTTCAGGGCAGTCGGTCCCTTCAAGAGGTCCCAGGGCACTCTGCAGGGCAACATCCCTAACAACAGAAAGTGGGTTTTCAGTCCCTTAGGAAGTAACCGAGTCTTTGATAAAGAATCTTTTCTTTTCTTCTATCTAACTTTCCACAAACTTGAGATAACAGTTATGTTCAAGGACACTGGAAAAACCAGCTCATTATTGTCTTGCAGTGTTATTGTTACACGGCAATTGCTGGTTTATTGTAACCAGAGAAATATCAAACATGAGCAAGCCTTCTGGGTACTTAGGCTCAGCCTTACAAGTAGACTGTGTCTTAGCTCCTTTGGATCAAGGATCTAGTCCTCAAATTTATTCACCTCAAGCTGATTGGGGACTGATGCTCAGCAGACTTAGGTTAATTGACACTTTATTAATCTATAATAGGAAATAGACCCAGTTTAGTCTTCTCAGCTGGTTAGCTGTACAGAATGCTTTATCTGCTACAAACCCTCTGCACCCCCTTTTCCTTTTTAATACACTTTCCTTCCTTAGCACTCCCCAGCTCTTTGTCAAAATTCCTGTGTTTGGTTATTCCATACCCAGAGAGTGTAACCTTCGGGCTTTCCCACCAGTGAGCAGCCTGCTGCTCTTCCCAAAGTGCCATGCGTGTGAGTGTGCCCTGTGTCTCTTAGTAACTAGTCTCTTGGTTTCACCATATCCTTCTGTTTTCTTGGTGGACAGTTTGTCACAGGCACGTCCAGCATTCCCTATGAAGGATTTGCTTCTCTCCGAGGGAGTAATGGCCCAAGAAGGTTCTGTGTGGAGAAATGGGGGAAAATCACTGCTCTTCCCAGGTAAGATAAAAAAACAACATTTCTTTACTGTCACTACAGTATTCTGGGGAGACCTTTAGCTTATGTATTTATTGATTAATTACTGTTTTTATGTTAAAATTTTGGGAGGGTAGAAAAAATCTTTTAGAATGAATTTATCTTTGATCACCTTTCTAAATGGAGGAGTAAAAAATCTTCCTGTCACACTTAAAATGCACATATACATATCATTTTCTTCTTTTTTTTTGAAGACCCATGCTGTTACACTAGTTTCCGGTGTACAACATAGTGATTTGACAAGTCTGTGTGTTGTGCTTTGCCCACAAGTGTAGCTACTGTCTGTCCGGATCCATCGTAATTACAATATCATCGACCGTATTCCCTCTGCTGTGCTTTCCATTCTCATAACTTACTCTTTCAGTAACTGGAAACCTGTATCTCCCACTCCCCTTCGCCCATTTTGACCACCCTCCATTCCCCCTTCCCTCTGGCAACCCTAAGTTTGTTCTCTGTATTGATGAGTCTCTCTCTGCTTTTTATTTGTTTATTCATTTTTGTTTTTTAGATTCCACATATAAGTGAAATCATAGGGTATTTGTCTTTCCCTGTCTGACTTATTTCACTTAAAAAAATACATTCTAGATTCATCCATGTTGTTGCAAATGGTAAGATTTCATCCTCTTTATGGCTGTGTGACATTCTTGTGTGTGTGTTTGTGCACATGTGTGTGCGATATGAGCACACACACATCTTTATCCGTTCGTCCATCAGTATGGATTGCTTCCGTATCTTGGCTTTTATAAATAGTGCTGCAGTAAACATCGGGCTGCATATATCCTTTTGAATTAGTGTTTTCATTTTCTTTGGGTAAAAACCCAGTAGTGGAAATTACTGGATCACATGGTGTTTCTGTTCTTTGAGGAGTCTCCACGCTGTTTTCCACAGTGGCTGCACAAGTTTGCACTCCCACCAGCAGTGCACAGTGGTTCCTTTTTCTCCTCATCCCTGCTAACACTTACTGTTTCTTGTCTTTTTTATTTTGGCCATCCTGACAGGTGTAATGTGGCATCTCATTATGGTTTGGATTTCTGTTTCCCTGAGGATGAGTGATGTTGAGCATGTTTTCATGTGTCTCTTGGCCATCAGTATGTCTTCTTTGGAAAAATATCTCCTCAGGTCCTTGGCTCATTTTTAATTGGGTTATTTGTGTTTTTTGGTTTTGAATTGTATAATTTCTCTCTATACTTTGGCTATTAAGCTCTTACCGGTTATATCATTTACAAATATCTTCTTTTAAGATACAAAATGCATCATAACCAAAGCATTTGTTAACTTTAGTAAAACAACGTTGATCATTATACTCTGGCTTCTTACGATTGTAGCTGAAAAATTTAGATGTTAACTGAAGCGCTTGTTTTGTGTTTATATTAATAACTATTTAGAATCCCTTCCCTAGAAACTGCCATTGTGGTTTTTAAAGAATATGAAATCATGTTAATGTCCTCTGTGCCTCCTTAGCTTAGATGGTACACGCCGTAATTCCACGGGAATGCTCTCTGCATCGCCTTCTCACTCATAGTGAGATGATGCATTTCCCTGGAGTGGCAAAAAATTGCTCTGCTACTACTGATAAATGTAAAAGCCTGTAAAGTGGTGTTGTGGTCTTCCTAAGTGGCATCAGGTACCCCAAGATGTCATTTTTTTTTTAAGTACAAGCGACTTTGAGAAACCTATTAACAAGAATTTCTTCTTAGGGGTCACAGAACACTGTTTCTTAAGGATTATGTTCTAAGCCCCAACACATGAAAAGCAGGGCTCTGAAAGTGCCGATACGGTCAGCAGTGAACGGTGCAAGTTCTGGGCCGGCCTGAGCCTCCGCAGTCCCCTCGGGTGCATCTCAGTCTGGGAACAGGCGCTACATCCGATGTTCCACCTTTGGGAGGCTGGAATTTCATTATTTAAAGAAATATGTTATTTATTCCTGAATCGTCCCTCCCCCCAACACACAACTTAAACACACAAGCAGAGTCACACTTCCTGACGAAGGCTTCTCATCTTTCTGAGGAACTCAAGCATCAGCATCAAGGAGGCAAGAAAGGGCAGATGAATTGTGTCCCCTTTCTCTTAAAATCTGTTTTTCTGAAGATTTGCTTTTGTAAAGTAGACGGAATAAACTGCACCAGTAAGCAGATGTACCAGTTGTTCATGCTTAATCACTGCGATTTTCACAAAACCTGGTGAGCAGAGAAAGGTGATTTGATGTGGACGTGAAACCTAGCTTCGGAGAGACTGGGCCATATCCCCCGCCATGGGGTCTTGGAGAAGTTGCTTCATCTTCCTGAGCCTCTGTTTCCTTGTTTACCTTGTAGGCTGGTAATTCTGAGGACTAAATGAAATAGTTCATGTAAAGCATTACGTGCTGACCCGGCTCAGAGTAAGCACCCGGTTAGTAGTGGCGGCCATATGCCAGGCAGTAACATACTGGAGTGAGCATAGGGCTGAGACTTAGAAGGCCTGGGTTCTAGGCCTGCCTCTGCCACCAGCTAACTCTGGAACCGGAAAATCTCTTGATGTGCAAAAGGCCAGGGAGAGAGGATGGTGTGTTAGGTTTGGTTGAGCAAGAAGTGAGACCCACAGGTTGTGGAAAATCTTGAGGGCCAGATTGGCTTCACTCTTCTGCTTCCCCCTGAGAGCTCCAGGAAGTCTACGTGCTGACTCATCACAGATGATGGTGTTCTTCATTATTGTTGCACACTCACAGTTAGGCAACGGGTGTTGTTCCTTCCTTTCTTTGTTCTGACCTAAGGTTGGTTCTAGATTCCTAGTTTTACCCAGGTTGTAAAAAAAACATAAAGATGATAGGGAGCCCATCAGGCAAGCAGACGATTTTCATAGCTTATCTATAACAAGTCCTAACTTTTCAGATCGATAGGGAGGGAGAGCTATCTGGCTGTTCTGGTTCATAGTCGCTTATCTAGTGGAGAGGCATGAGCGCACGTCGAAGTGCTGTGACGCCCTGGCTATCTGGTCCTCAGTAGCAGGCCACATCCGTCTCGGAAGAAGAGGAGTAACAATGCTGTGCACGAAGTGTGTGACAAGCTGGTGAGAAGATGCATATGAGAGCCTAGGTATGAGAAGAGCTTTGTTCTTTTTAACCCTGGATCCTGAATCTTCTGTAGCCCAGCCTACAACTATAGCTATGAGAATTTGCTGCACAAATAAAGTACACTTGGAGGAAAAACATAAAAAGAAGAACTTCAGTGCATGACCACATAGTGTTATCAGAAGTGATTTCTTCGCTGGTGATATTATCATCATCCTTCATGAAACGTGGGGTGTTACTTAAGTGTGAAAAAGACTCCAAGGGTGGCTCTAGTCTGAAGAGATTGTTGTAGATGACTGAGGCCATTTCTCCTACCATCAAAGTAGATACACTGAAGCCATTTTTCCTGCTATTTCCTGATAGGTTCAAGTTGCAGAGCTAAAGAGCTGGTCTGTCTCATCCTGGTCAACCCTGAAGTATTTCTTTTTCTTATTAATGAGACAGTGTTTGACATGAAAAATATGACATTGAACAGACCGGAGACAAAATGGATGGCTGTCCTTCTCATTGACAAAATGCATTCTCTAAGCAGTCTGGCCTTGCCTCGTGTAAGGCAGGCGAAGCTGCACCCTGGAGAGCTGGAAGTGTGGTGGGCACTCCTGGCAAACAGGAGGGCATCCTAGTCTTTCTAGATATGGGTGATTGAGTCCCTTTCAACCTTTCTAGCAAGCAAATGTGAGTCTTATTTTCTCAGATTCCCTGGTCTCACTGTGGGCCAAGAAGTGTAGTAAAGTATATAGGGTTGTCTGAAGCCGGCACATGCTGAATCTGTGGCTCTTTTTCCTCTCTTGTGGTGGTGACGAAACTAGAGACCCAGATGATAAATACTGATGGAGGCAGACGGGTGTCTCCACAGAGGCTTAGGGCCTGAACACATTGCTGGACTTCCTCCACTTGTGGTTGGTAGTTAGCTCTGTATTTTGCATTTCTGTAGATTTCCTATCCCCCAGTGGCTCTGATGGACTTAGGAGACCGTCGGTTCACGTTATGGCAATTGCTCTTCAACATTCTGACAAGCAGGAGGCTTCCATGCCAGCCTGGAAAATGCAGGGCAAGTCCTCTCTGCCAGCACAGTATGGCGTTTATGTATGTTCATCTCTGAGGGTTCTTGCCAAGTAGGATGATGGGGCTGAGTTGTTGGAGAGCTTCAGTAATGAGGGGGGAATGATGGTTTTGTCGAAGGGGGGGAAACTTTATGAAAATGGCTGTGTCTGGAAATTATTATGAATGAATACAGACCCAAATTAAGAAATAAGTAAGAATTAATTATGAAATGGGTATCTCGGGAAGATAGTTTTTCTCATGCACAAGAAATTTTAAAAAATGTTTTTTAAAGATATAACTTTTTTCATTTTTAAAACTGTGTTTTTTATTCTTATGAAAAGTTTTTTCAAAAAAAAATGCCAAGAAATTCTTTCACTTTTTTTGAAAAGTTTTTTCAAAAAAAAAAAAAGCGCCAAGAAATTTCTCCTCAGAAAGTCCCTCCATGCTCCTGCTCCCAGTGCATCTGTCACTCTGTCATGCCTTATTTCCTTCATAAGACTCACCCCAATTTGATCATTATATTTAGTTATTGGTTTACTTGCTGATTATCTATCTCTCCCTCTAGGATATAAATCTGTGAGAACAAGGCCTTTGTGGGAATTGAATGTGGCTTTGCCCTAGTGCAGAGTCCTGGCACGTAATTTCGTTCCTAGGGAATTCTTAAACTTGGGTTGTGACTATGGATCACTCCAGACAACATATACCAAAATCACTTTAGTATCTCTGTACTCTCATCGGAGCAATTAAAGTAAATGCGAGTAATTACATCACAAAGCAGTCTTGAGAATGAACGCAGATAACACAGGCAGAGTGCTTAAAATGAGACCTAACACATCACAACAAATTCTGCCATTATTACTCTTGTTCCCGATATGTAGCTTACAGAGCTGGCATGGAATTTTACCATCTTTAGGTATGCAAGAAATGTGCTGTATCTGCCCAGGATATTTATGTTTGTTTGGACTTCAAGACTTTTCGTCCTGGATCTGTTCCTTACTGAGTTTTCTTCTATGGGATTTAAATTCTTACATTTGACAAGGGTGTCGTCTTCATCTTTTCCCAGAGCCACCCACTGGCAAAGAAGTTACCTGCCCATATTGCATAGTTTGGACAGTTTCTTCCACTGTTATCCCCGGATGCAGGAATTCCCGCTCTGGGGACATTCCACACTGTCTTTATAGATCCAAGTACATTTTAGCCAAGGTGACCTAGTGAAATCGGCATAAGACATTAGTTAGTAAGTAAGATTCCTCTAAAAAAGCCTTCTGATACTCATGCATTAGTATGTACAAAATCTTTTGGTAGATATAAATTGATCTCTAGCCATGTGGGTCTTAACAGAGATGGAAGTAAGAAAGGAATTTGAATGAACAGATAGCCAACATCATTGGTCACCAAATGGTATATGACCGTTGAGGGATGGAGATAGTAAAGGCCAGAATTCCCTTCCCTTGATTCACATTTATTGAACACCTGGTGAGGAATTTTGTACCACCACAGGTTACACAAATATTTGTGAACTAATCTTAGCAGGAATTCCTGCTTTAAATCTCATGGTCTAAGAAGATATTAATGGGGATATTAGAGAAATTATGAATATTTTAAGAATCATAGTGGAAGTTTTACCTTTATTTGCGTTTGTAAATCTATCTAGGCTAACAACACAATCCCTGGATTACTTTAATTGAATTTTAACATTCTGTGTGATTGGTAACTTTGAATTTCTCATGGTGATTACAAACTCTGAATTCATCATGTATCCCGCACCCATTTCACATGTTCCTTGCTTTGTTGAGTGGTACCTCTGCCATCTGACTCCCCGTATCTAGTCACTGGCTACCTTTCATCTATGGAAGAAATGAAAGAGGTCTTTGCATGAACACACCTCACTTCCTGATGTGGTCTTGCCTCCCCAACTGGCTTGTGGTCCAACCTTGGCTACTGTCATTCAAGTACTTTTACTTTTCAAGTTTCCTGATGATGTGGTGTTTCCCCATACCCTGGGACAGTCTGCTAGGATCATCCTTCTCCTTGTAGTTTATCCAGAAAAACCCTATATTTCTACACATCCTTCAAGGCACAAATAGGGCCCACTTAAAGCCTTTCTGACTCTACTGAGCAGACCTATAACTCAGTATATTAAAATTGTTTGTGTGCAAGGCTACTCACATGGATCTTTTGGATTAATTAGACAAAGGTGTCTTGCAGTCTTGTAGAGAAATGCAGCCCTGAGTTAGGGCTCAGAATTTGGTGAACACAGCCAAAGGCAGGCTGGATTTCAGTGCCCACTTACCCCAGTCACATCCCCTAGTACAGGGCACAGACTGCACAAGCTTTAAAGGATCCATTTGCTTGCGTATTTGGATGCCAGAATGTAAACTCTCCTCATGGCCAGAGGCCAGACTTTTCTTTCTCATCTGCTAGGGGACAGCTCAATGCCTGGCATGCAATATGAGCTCAGTAAGTATTTATCCAGTGAATGAAGGAATAAATGAAATGTGCAGGTTGAAAAATTAATTTTTAATTGTCAGAGCACTTTGTATGGGAAAGACTTTGTATGGGAAAGATTTCAAAATATGGCACCTTCAAGGGGAGAAATTGTCAAAGATGTTCTACAGGTGAACCAGCTTGGACGCTGCCTGAAGAGTCACTGGATCCCCAAATTAGAGGTTCTGGAGAGCCCAGAGGAAGCCCCTCTTTGCCTGCTCTGTGGCTCAGCTCCGGGCCGACTCTGGCCCCTGACTCCAGTAGTCCTGACCACTAGAATTGCAGCCACACCTGATTCCCTTAGGGAAATCCTTTGGACACAGGCAAAATGTGGATGTGACAGGTAATTTAGGTCAGGACTACTCACATTTCCGAAGAAATGTTGATATTAAAAAGTGATCTGTTCCAAGATTCCTTAGGAATTTTCCAGAATGCTTGTTTTTGTTTTTTGATTTATTAATTACGTGAAGAAGAGGAAGGAATGGGGTAAGGAAACTGAAATCTGAAAGATTCGGCACCACTGCCAAATGAAAAAGGAGAGTATTAACAAAGCACTTTTTAAACCATAATGCAAATAAAAAAGCATTTATTAGATTCAAATACATTTTATTTCTAGGACTACATCTACTGGATAAAATGAGGTCCGTGGCTTTCTTCCTCTTTCTCTATCCTTTATTTTCTTTCTTAATTTAAAATCTTGATTATAAGTTCTTACTTGTCTTATATTTTGAGTCCTTATAGGCGAGTAAAAATCAGTTCTGGGAAAACGGGGAATAAAATAATAAGTACAGAGAAAGAGAAATTCCTCAATCGTTTATCTGATCATGGAAAGTTTAGATGTAATTGTGATACTTCTGGCTCACTGGATTGGGATAATTGACTTGTCTGTGTGTAGGAAGGAGAGAGGGTAAGCATGTGGCCTCCTGGTTAACATTTGAAGAATACAGAAAGCACCAAGAGATTAAGTCAGACCAGATGTCTGGAGGGCTTTACGTTTTCTTTATATTGATGCCAGCGTGATTTCCCAAAGATGCGTTTCAGACCTGCCCTCCTTGAGTGGTTCTGGCTGCAAAGATTAAAATGAGGTAAACTCATTACAGCCTTAGTGTGGCTGGCTTTGAAAGATTTGAAAAATGTCCTTTTATTGAGACTGAATAACTGGATGTGCTTTTGCTGCCAATGTCAACAGAGTGCAAGGGCCCTCCTGTTATTTTCTGCTAGAGTTTTCTTAGGACATGGAATGGGGTGGGAGAGGGGGTGTGAAAAGCCTCAGAGGATTGTGTTTTGTTTTGCTTTTGCTTTTTTTTTCCTGTTCTTGGCTCATGCTGCAGGTTGATGGTAAATATTGGGCAACTGATTTAACCACACTATTCCTCAATTTCCTTATTAGCAATGCTGTCTTGTTTATAAGGAGTTTTGAAATTTTTGCAAGCATACAAAACGCTGGTGTAGATGGCCAATGTAGATCTCTTATTTCTCATCCACTTGATGTCTCCAGCAATGGGGACCACCTGCATCTGACTCACGTGTAGTGATTGTTAAAATACAGATTCTTGGGCCCACCCTCAAATTTCTGAATTAACATCTCAGGGGATGCAGTTAAAAATCTCCATTGTAAACAGCTTCTAGGGTGATTCTGATACACTCCGGTGTGTTCCTCAGAGTTTCTCTGCTTTCTGGTGAGCCAGAGATAGAACTGAAGGGTTTGAGCGAAGCCTAAAAATCCCCCGGTATCTCCCAGGGTTTTCTGGACTGACACAGACCTAATTTGGACCATTTTCCCCAGAGCTGCTGCATATTGTGACTGAGTCATTCATTAAAAATATATATTTGAAGCTTATCTTGCTAATCCCTGTCCTCAAAATATATATAACCTAGTAGGATGTTAAGGCTAGCAGTTCAGTTAGAAGTAATATGAGATTAACACTCAGACTTCCAAAAAGAACTGAAAGAACAGAGCCAATGAGCATTAGTCTTCCTGCTTTCAGTGTAATGTTGGACTTCCCCTAAGCTGGGGTCTTGTTTTTGATTTGGCCACTGACTCAACTTTGACCTTGGGAAAACCACTTAATCTTTCTGCAGTTTTCCCCTCCACAATATGTTCTTTCTCCATCCTCATGAAATATTTTCTAGAGAAGCTGTTCAGCTTATCCAGAGAGGAGTTCAGTTATAGTGACCATATGTTGTACAACTAGATATAATTTAGGAAGCAGTGGTTATCTTCCTTCGATTATGGATCAGTAATGGTGATTATGTCTTATGACTCAAGATGATCAAAAAAGTTGTCCAGTCTTTCCCTTTGTGTTGAGAACTGAGTCTTCAGAGAAAAGAGTACTCAGGCTTAAGAGTTTACTGGGTAAGATCCTACAGAAACTGCCGAGAAACATGCAGAGTTCCTGTTTCTCTGCTCAGAAGCCTGGGCTGTTTGCTCCCGGCTATATCCCACTACCTGTCCTTGATGGGGAATTCTCATTCCCATGTATGTGACCATTTTGTTAATTCTTAATTAGCTAAAAATATCCTTCAGTTAAGGGAAGGTATTTGGTCGTCAAAAGGGAAGGAACGGGCTTAACAAGAGTGTAATAGATAAATTGCATCTCCAGTCGTGTCCTGTCCTAAGCAACTAAGACATTGATTAGGGATTACTGCTTATCTAGAAAGCAGATCATCCTGAATTATTTTTATTTCCCAGTTCACCCAATATGACTCAATTCATGAAAATGAATTCACTCATATTTATTCAAGATTACAACTATGAGTTACTCTTTTAGAAATAATTACCCCTAAGTCAACCTATAACACTCTTTGGTACACCAACACGAAAAGCATAGACAACAAAACCTCCAACTAGGTGTAAGCAATAGTGACCACTTTTTCAACACATCTCATATCAGCACACTGAAGACATAATGACAGTGTTTCAGATTAATATTGCTCTGTAAATAAAATGCATAACTAAATAAAAAAGTGAACAGGCTGAAAGTGATTAGCAGGAGATAATGCAAGAATTCATCTCTTTATTTTGTAGTATTTATACAAATCAGTAAGAAATCATGAAGCTTTAAATGACAAATGGACTTCACACCCATAGGATGGCTATTATAAAATAATAATAATAATATTGATGAAGATGTAGACAAATTGGACCCCTTGTGCGCTGCTGATAGGAATATGGAATGATATAGCTACTATGGAAAATGGTATGGCGGGTCCTTAAAAGATGTACAGTAGAGTTGCTATATGATCCAGCATTTCCACTTCTGGGTATATACCTAAAAGAATTGAAACTTGAATGGATATTTGGGGACTTGAATGGATATTTGTACACCAATGTACATAACAAGATTTTTTTATAATAGCCAAAAGATGTCAACAATCCAAGTGTCCATAGATGGATGAATGGATTAACAAAATGTGGTATATCCCTACAATGGAATATTGTTCAACCTTAAAAAGAAAGGAAATTCTGACCCATGTCATAAAGTGGACCTGGAAAACCTTATGCTAGGTAAAATAAGCCAGTTATGGAGGACAAATATTGTATAATTCCACATACCTGAGGTCAAATTCATAGTAAATAGAATTGTGGTTGCAGGGATGGGAGAGGATGGGAGTTAGTGTTCAATGGGTACAGAGTTTCAGTCTGGAAAGATTCAAAAGTTTCAGAGATGAGTGGTAGTGATGATTGCAAAACACTGTCAGTGTACTTACTGCTACAGAATTGTGCATTTAAAAATGGCTAAAATGATCCATTTTATGTGATGTATGTTTTATCACAATAAAAAAAAACTTTAAAAGATAAATAAATAGGCAAAGGAGATGAACATGTAGGTCACAAAATAGGAAATGTTGTAAGCAAGCTGACCTGGAGAAAGATGCTCAGCTATGTTGGTATCCAAAGAAATGCAGCATTTTAAATTTCATTTAAAGGAATATAATCTTTTAGTTTAATGGAATAATGAGTATTATGTGTCTAGCACACAAAGTCTGGAATATAATTATATTAAAAACATATTTTACTTCTCGGCTTCTTCCTGTTTCCCTAGAACAGAGAAAGTCTTCATTTAATAATTCTATATTTCTGGGGCACCTGTGTGGCTCAGTGGGTTAAAGCCTCTGCCTTCGGCTCAGGTCATGATCCCAGGGTCCTAGGAACGAGCCCCACATCAGGCTCTCTGCTCGGCAGGGAGCCTGCTTTCTCCTCTCTCTCTGCCTGCCTCTCTGCCTACTTGTGATCTCTGTCTGTCAAATAAATAAATAAAATCTTAAAAAAAATAATTCTATATTTTCTTTAAAAATTCTATACAAAAGATAGATTGTAAATCATTCCTGGGACTGTCTCTTCATATGCTAGTTCAATTTTTAAAAAAGTTAAACTTCTTCCTTGAGGCTTCCAAGTTGAGGTTCCAGTGTACAGAAAATATAATAAGAAATATATTAACAAGAATTATATCAAATGCACTTCTGAAATAATTTATTATATTAAAAATGTGTTTGGCTGCAAAGAGTAATTAGAGGACTTCCTCCCAATATATCCTAGTGTTTATAGTAACAAGAGTCAGAGGCTCTGAGCCGATGCTATCTGTGGCCTTAAACTGAATTCTTATTAATTGAGCCCCTTTGCATTCCTGACCTAATAAGGCATGTGGCCACACACCTGCTGTATTATCTCTTTGTTATCTCATCATTTCCATGAGTCATTATTATCTTTTGGCAATTTAATGAAGGCTTCTAGAACAAATCTTTTTTTTTTTTTTTTTTTGACAGAGAGAGAGAGATAGCAAGCAGGGGGAGTGGGAGAAGGAGAAGCAGGCTTCCTGCCAAGCAGGGAGCCAGATGCGGGACTCGATCCCAGGATTCTGGGATCATGACCCAGCTGGCGAAGGTAGATGCTTAACAAATGAGGCGACCCTAGAGCAAATCTTTTTAATGGTAATGAAATGTAGCTAAAAATACATCTCTCACTAGTAACTTCCTTAAAGAATGTGAGCCAGGTTATACTAAGCATGCTTTAAAAAAAAATGCTTCTGTTATTTGATTTACTCCTGGTATCCTTCTGAGACAAATGATATGACTATCATATTATAGGTAAGAAGATAGTCTCAGAGAGTTTTAATAACTCCGAATCACTCAGCGTGTTGGTAGAGCTAGAATTCAAACCCAGGTCTGTTCGGCTCCAAACTTCCCATCTTTCCACTGCCCTATATTGCATGTAGGAGTGTAATTATATTTACTTCCTAAATGTTAGAGTTATTTCTAGGAATGAAAATTTAAACATGGGACTTTGTAAAATAGCCCATCAATAAGCATAGCTCCTAAAATTCCATATTAATCCAGGAGCTTTTTTCTTTTTTTAGTCCAACTTGTTTAGCTTTCACAAACAAGCTGTGGTATGTTCAGACTAAAATGCTTCCTATTCCATGTCAAAAGTGCAGATTTGTTTCCTGATAAGATGTACTATTTTGGAAACTGTCTATTTCTTATTGTGATTCAGGTGCAAATAACAGGAAAGCATATTTTTTTCCTATCATGGCAAAGGAGAGGTATTTCTAAAAAAGAATGCTTAATGTAATGATTTAAATGGACGTTATTTTGTACTGTGAGTTAGGAGAAAACAGATTATAGCACAGGGTTGAAAGGAGTAACAATGGTCTACTGACCTGGACAGGAAAATCCAGCCAGGGAATTTCCCCGAGACGCTAAGCCATGAGGCAGGTCCTCAGAGACATTCAGTGCTCTTCCCTGCCCAACAAAATGAAAAAATGTAAAACTGTAGATTTTCTGAGACATCCAGACAAATGCAAACTCTGAAAATGAATTATTTTGCGAGAATTGATATTCATATCTGTGTAAGTGTTGAATCACTACATGAGTACACCTGAAACTGATATTACACTGTATGTTAACTAACTGGAATTCAAATAAAAACTTTGAAAAAAATATGACATCAAAAGAGATTAAAAAAAAAAACTTGTCTTTGCAGTTCTTCAACAACTAAACAAATAGTCATATGTATGTAATGTGAATTTTAAATGGTTGTGAAACATAAAGAAAATATTTTTTAAATATCCTATTTCTCTTTAGAAATTCAAATATTTTCAGATCCTCCCAAAAAAGTGTGAAAATTGCCCAAAAGCCATTCCAAATACGAAAGACAAGCATGAGCACATACACACATGACAATCCCTTTCACTCAAAGCATTCTCATCTGTGTACTGCTGCTTCTGTTGCAGAGCTCACACGTGTTTCAACCGACTGGATCTCCCACCATACCCATCCTTCTCCATGCTTTATGAAAAACTCTTGACAGCAGTGGAAGAGACCAGCACCTTTGGACTTGAGTGACCTGGAAAAGCAGTGTCGGGCTCCGTATGGACAGGCAAGTTCAGAAGCTGCCCTCTTGAAGAGTGGCTGAACATCGGAAGCTTGAAGAGTACACTTCCATTAGAGTAAAGCTGAATGCTCCGATCTTCCAGGAACACGCAGGCTGTCACATTTGGGGACCGGATAGTGGTGACGAGTCCTCTTGGAAGGATTGGGGTGAGCTTGATGCCCAGGGAACAACCCAACAGTCTTTCAATCAACTGATGTTGACTGCCAAACTTGTTTCCATTTGTGTTATGTTCCAAGACAAAGACGAACCTGTACACGATCAGCTTCATGGTCACTTTTAGGGACTCAGGAGAATCTTGAAACTTACCACTTGAACGTGGATCAAGCCAAACTGGCAGCACTCGGCCCAATCTCCAAATTAGTGCAAGTTAAATAATATAATAAAAACCAATATGTTTCCTAAAAGTACATTCACCGAAGCCCAAAGTTAGAGCAGAATGTTCATTTTCTTGCTTCTGAGTGCCTGCATGGTGTGCACCATAGGTTTCAGCTTTCATGGGACACAAGCAAAAATGAAACCCGGTCAACATGAGGTGACTTTGCAGATTTGCAGTAAGGTGGTCTGTGACAATGTAAATGCCAAGTGAAATGTGTGCGATTACGGCTGAAGATAAACTGTTATA
>RCUC01117310.1:0-21152 GCA_003697995.1 Taxidea taxus jeffersonii
TAATAATACAAATGCTTTAGCATTTTGGTGCATTTCCTTCTAGTCTCTCTCTTTTATTTATTTATTTATTTTTGGTCCTATGCATTGTTAAAATATGTCTGTATGTCACTCATCCAACAAATACTTATTGCCTGAATTCTACATACCAGGTACACTATGCTAGACAATTATGAGAATAGATATTGTTTTCACTTAATGTGATTTTATATTTATATAGTTGCGTGTATGTGGCCTCATAGTTTTTGAAACCTCATTCAACATAAATGTACTCAGATTTATACAATATTATTGGTTATTTATATTATTATTATGTATTGCTTAAAGTGTTTGATTCATACTGACATATTCCTTTCCAAAGTTTAGATACCTATATGCACTTCTACCAGCAACATCTGAAAAAGCAAACTTGCTTCCAGTGTACCTTATCTTGTATTTTAAACTGCCATCTTTTATAGGTTAAAACATTCTATATCATTACCGCACTAATTTGCTTTGTTTGGTTTCTGGTGAGGATGGGGTTTCTAATATGCTTGTTAAATTTGGAATTGTCCACTTTTGTGAATTGCCTCTATAGAATTTCTTTATCTATTTAGTGATTTTTCTTAATCATTGTGTTTTTTTGCTATGTATGGTGATCTGTTATTTTGATACATTTTTATCTATTTATACACTTGATACTATACTTTCTTCTTTCATTTGATCGATGTTTTTATAACATGCAAAAGTTTAAAAAGTTTTGTGAGCACAAATTCATTGATTATTGTCTTTGTGATTTTTCCAACTTTGATTGTAAAAACTCCCCCTCTTCAGAAATTTAATGAATATCCAATTCCAGATTTTCACTAGCTTGTTTTAAAAAATATTTAACTCTAATCCACTTGGATAGTTTTGGTAAATGGTGTGAGGTGAGGCTCTAAATGGATTTTCCCCAAGATTGCTATCATTTATTCAAACACAAATTATTGATTCAAACACAAATTTACCATTCCCTTGTGATTTGTTATGCTTTATCTATGATTCAATTTTTACAAAGAATACAACTATCTTTGGTCTAAAGCATTGCTTTAAATTTAAAGTTTTAAAAGTCAAGACACTTTTTTTTTTTAAATGCAAAATCCTGTGATACTCATTTCTAATGGAGGATACACTCATGCCAGGTACTTTGATAGCTCTCTGAGGACAGAACACTGAAATTATTATTAGAGTATCAAGTGCAGAGTATACTTGCATTATTTCTTCTGAAGATAGAACTTTTAGACCAGCATACAAGTGACAGGTTAGCCTCAATTGTGTCTGTTTTCAGCAACATTAAGGAGTGATATTATAAGCATGAATATGCACCAATATTTGGCTAGAAGAATGTTGAAAGAAGTATTACTGATAATGTTGAAACATAGAAATAAACTAAACTCCATAAATAGGAAGCTCTTTATATAAATCATGATACAGTTCTTAAAAAATTATGGAATGGTATAACCTGGAAGATATTCATGGAATATTATCAAGTGAATAGAACTAAGTATTTTGTACAAGAGAATGTACAGTGTGATCTCACATTGGTAAAACGATGTGCATATAGTGTTATACAATCATATTATTTTCTTTGTCTATAAAGCAGAGGGAAAAATATTTCCAAGACATTTGACGTGACTTTAATGAAGATTACTTGACTATTTCCATGTGGTTATATTACATGTATACATCAACATTAGGATTTAGCAGCTATCTGCACTGATTTTTCTTTGTCTTTCTCTGATTTTTTTTAAGTATAAAAGACTGTTGGTATGAGCTGAAATTATTTTGAAGAGATTGGCTTAACAGCATAAATACAGCATATTTCATTTTGTTAGGATACTAGGTTTTTTTCAGATAGGAAAACAAAACTGGCATCAAATGTTACTGTCTTGTTTTTCTTTGTGCCATTAACAAAGTTCAGTGATAAAATTTCAGGAAACATCCTCTCAAACATACCCCAAACATCATGCCATTAATTTCCTTTTTTTAAGATTTTATTTATTTATTTGACAGAGAGAGAGACACACAGCAAGAGAGGGAACATAAGCAGGGGGAGTGGGAGAAGGAGAAGCAGGCTTCCCACTGAGCAGGGAGCCCAATTCAGGGCTCAATCCTAGGATCCTGGGATCATGACCTAAGCCAAAGGCAGATGCTTAAGGACTGAGCCACCCAGGTGCCCCCATATCATTAATTTCTAAATTCTGCAGAAGTAAAGGAAGAGGTTCATTCCAATAAAGAAAATCCCAGAGTTAATGTCTATCTTGAGCTATCTATGCAAAATTATTTTTTTGGCACTTTTGCCTTGTTCTTACATCTGAGGAGTTATGTGAGAGATTAGTGGTGACAAGACCAAGCCACTCAGTTAATTCATTTGGCACCCTTTGAAAATTCTATCCTCATAAAAACTGTGTACTGAGTATGGTTTTGCTATTTTGGTCATTAATTGGTTGGCTGACCATTAGGGACATTGATAGTATTCTATTATGTCAGATAAATTTCTGTGTCTTGCTCTTAGAGCAAGCTATTTTAAAAGAGCAGATTAATGGTGCAAAAAAAGCATAATTAGGCTCTGAAGTTCTCTACAAGTACTACATTTTCCTATGTAAAGAACCCTAGTGAGTGTGAGGAAGAGAATGCATATTTTATTTGGGCCATGTAAGAAATCTTCCTGCTCAGAAGGCTAGCTTTACCTACTGACTAATACAAGACATGACTAAAAACTAATCAAGGAAATCCCACAGGCCACATGTGAAAATCAGTTTCATCACTTTATAGTCACATCTCATTTTTCCTTTATTTCATGCTGTGCCAATCCCAGAGAGGGCCATGGAATTGGGGACAATAATTGACGCTTTGAATTCAGTACCAGATAGTGATATTAATATTCTCTTTTGTTAACACTGTAGGTACAGGTGATGATGGCAGGGGGTGGGGAAACTTACTTTTGTGTGAAGTGTATGGGAGACTGGTATGAAAGGAAAGGTGGTTATGGTGAAGATGGGATAAGAAAACCAATAAAATTCATACTATTTCATTTTAAGTGTTGGATATATGCAGTGTTATTTAATATTATTTTGTAACTTGTATGGCACAGGACATCCACAGATTCAAAGCAGATACTAGAGCTGCCAGGATCCTCAAGACCCCCTGCTGCTAGGCTTTAATAATTTATTATCTGGACTGGGCGAAGTCCAAGAGTTTTAGGGGAGACAAGGGAGCAATCTAGTGAGTGGGGACACTCAGGAACCTTAGGACAGAGACCACTTTCCAACCAGTATGGAAATATATACAGCAATATTTTAACAACCAGTGTGCATATTAGCAACTAAAGTTCTTTCAGTGTATTTATTTGGGGAATTTGTGTCCAGGATTTCAGATTCTGAAAGAGCTTAGAATTCAAACATTTTCAATTCAAAGAGTTTTCTTCCAGGCATTTCCTGCCATACCCTCCCTTTGAGTTCAAGGGTTCTGTTCTTTTGGCTGACCTTGGTTGGTCATGTTTCCCAACTCAGGCCCTAAGAGGGGCAATTATCATTGGCCTGGTGAAACCACCAGCAAGATCATTTCCTGTGTGACTTCTGTCAGAAACAACTGTCAAGGTGCTGACCCTGTGCTGGAGCTGGAGGTCTCATCCTGTGAACCCCTCCTCTGAGGCTTGACCACCTGTGCCTGAAGCCACCATCAGTGCTTCTCTGACTCACTGAGCAACTCTGACAGCCATGGTGAGTCTCAGCACCTGGGCCTGACTTGGAGGAAACATGACTCAACAAAACAGCTTTTAAATTATCAATTAAAGGTGTCAAGAGACAAAGTTGTTCAATAAACAAAAATCTCACTTGTCCTGAGAAGACACTTTCGTCATTTCTTAAACTCATTAATGGTTGGACTTTACATTTGTATTTTAGCATGTCTCCCCTCATCCAGTATTTGGATTGTTGACTTTTTGGTCACTTTTGGGAGTAGAAAAAGTTTGTTTTTGAGTACCATTTGTTTCCACGGACCTATGTTTGCCTTAACCTTAAATAACTTGCTCTAGAAAGTAAGTTTTGAACTGATGATTTCACAGAAAGAAAAAGGAAGGCAAAACAAAAGGAAAAGCAAAGATAGTAGTAAGTTCTGCTGAGCTTAGTGTAGGAATATGCAAAGTTCCTTGAGAAAAATTATAACAGAAATGTTTTTGATTCGAGTTCTAGGGTCTCTTTTTAATTCATGCTTTGGTCCTCCTACAGCTTACTTTCCTGAGGTTTAAAAACTTCAGAAATAAGCAAAGAATAGGAATCACTTTCCAAAACCTTTCATAAATGTGACATTGATTCATTGATATACAGCCCATTAGCCTAGAGTTTCATCTCTTCATCTATCATTTCAATTATCTCCTGATTTCCCCAGGGCATTTGATAAATGGGAGACCATTTACATTTGGTTCATTAATGACCTTGGTAAATTTTGAAAATGTACCCCCTATTATATGCATATATGTTTCAAATCTACCTACTAGTTCTTTGTGCAGGCTGGAGGATAGAATGACATACATACATCTTCATCACTTAGATATAGTTTAAAAATATAATTCTGAGAATGTGGGGTTTTAAGCTGTTATGTCCATAATAACCAGTAATTGTGTATGGGTTAATTGTGTAATAGGTATATAGCAAAAGAGGCAGGAGAGCATTGTTCAAAATAAATATGGCCCTTTGGGGTTTTTTCCTCTTTAGAGTTTATTCTCCAAAGTGTTCGTCATCAGATACGGTTACAGAACAAGGTTTTTGTCTGTTTATTTCAGCAGTGATATTATTTTGTTATTGTCATTTTCTTACCATGCTGAGTTGAAAAAGAATTTTTTTTCTAAAATCATTTATTGGCCCATCCCAAAATGTACAACAACCAAAGGCAATACACTATATGTGTATCTCTCTTATTTATCTACATTGATATCTATGTATTTATTTCACTGTTTGTACTTTATTTGTGGCTGCTTCTTTCTGGGGGGAGGGGAGGTAGGATGATGGAGGAACATGCCAATGGTCCCTATTCTCCATTACTCTTACATCCTCAGATGAAGCAAAGATGCTTCCAACAGCCATCCCCTGGTTCTCTGGAGTTTCATTTGGTCACCAAGACATTTGAATTTGAAGGACTTCTAAGAGAAATAAGTCTGCCAGGAAGGAGCTGCTGGTTATCTCTAGTCCCTTTGAAGATTTAGAGAACCAAATTATGATCTATTGTTTATAAAATTTAAGTTACATATATACAACTTCACCAGCCACAGCATCTTCTCTCTCCACGAAGGGATCTGGCTTTCAATTCTTCATGTTAATTGAAATATATCAATTATTTCCATCGGATTTCTCCAAAGAAATTTATATTCTTTTAATTAACTGATATCAAAGGTGAAAAATCATTCCTACTTTTCTCATCTCATACTAATTTCCTGGTTAGTTTGGTCATATTGTTTAACACATCTTTGATCAAATAAACTTCTATCCGATTAGGATAAATGTATTCTTATTAAAGAGTCTTCAAAATTATTAGATAAATAAGAGATTTGGATTGAGAATTTCAGATGACTGGTAATTAAACCAAACTTCTGAGAAATGGAAGGTTTTGACATTTTTCTTTGAATATAACATTAAGTGTATCACAAAAACAATCATATAATTTTAAAAAATCAATCTACCACTTTATGTCTTTGTGAAAATTAAGATCTTTCAGGTAACACTGTGGCATGATATTTATGATTAGAAAGAGGTTAGTTCGATTATGGAGTTATCAACTCCTGACGGTGAGAGCTGGATGTGCTGTAAGGAGAACTCCTTGGGGTTCAGCTCAGACTCCCAGCTATTCAGGGTTACAGCCTACTCTGTTTTGACAGATGGCTCCTTTATGTGCAGGGCTTCTAAGTGGACATGTTGTAGATGTGGAATGTATTTGAAAAGGTCAAAAATCTATTGCTTTATAGCCCTCAGTGGTTAAGTTTTTAGAGGGCAAGGATATATTTCATTTATCTATATATCTTCTGGCACCTAGTGCAGTGCTTAACATGTATGAGGAATTTAGTAATTGTTGACAATTGAATGAATGAGTGAAAGAATTAATGAGTTAATGAATGAACACTTTGTTTTACTTAGACATTACCAGAGCGCTTTATAAATTACGTGGCAAATACCCAGCATGCAGATAGTAAGCAGAAGACTCTGTCAGCGAACCACAGAAGTTAAAGGTCAGAGGAAAAATTGGAAACATTTATATGCAAAATGTCATCTTTGTGCAGGTGACTCAAATCTACTTCTCTAGTCTCTCTTTTTGGGCAGGGATCACCAGAGCACCAGCCAAATGACTAAGATGAGAATTGGGTTCTTCCTTCTTAAGTCTAGAATGGAGTAAGCAATTCCACCTCAGTTGAAAACTAGGTTCAGGGGGCTGCGTAGCAGAAGAGAAAAGCTGAGGTCCAGATACCAGAAAGAAGAAAATAAATACCAGGGATCAAAGGGTGAAAAAAGAGAAGCCAGGTGGAGAATGCAGAACCATGACTTAAGCTTGTTAGACACAAGGGATCACAGTAAAGTAAGTTATTAACAAGTACGGAGGAGGGAACGGACAGAGTCCTTAGCAGTTGCCTCCAATTCCAGCCTGTGGTTGTGTCCCAGTTCAATGAGTTCACTGATGAGGTATGTGGAAAAATCAAGCAGAACTGACAAATTTATTCAAACCTGGTCCTTTACGGATGTGTAGCCTCATATTTCTGATTGCATGCTGGACTTTCTCCCCAGAGTGTTTCTTTGGCACTGCATATTTAACATATCTAAAATGAAAAATTGCTCCTCCTGTATTTATCATCAGAAAAAAAAATAGCTCAAGACTTTAAAATGGACAAAAGAGATTACAGGGTATCTTTCCTCTCAGTGGAGTGCTGGGCATTGTCTAAGGGGACTCTCTGGGGATTAAATAATTCTATGGAGTATGTACCTTTGATTGACTTGCTGTTGACTGGGTTATTTTACAACTCTGAAGACAAAAAAGTCAAGTTGTAAAGAACTGATAGTCATGTAAATGATCTACACAATAGTAGGAAGGAATTTTTGTTCTAAAGACACATATTTGATTATTGCACTATGGAAAAGATGACTTAGATAATTTTATTGCCCTTTATAATATTAACCAATTTGACATTTATTAGCAAATTAATTTCAGCACTCTTGATTGCCCTTGTTAGGAGTGTATGTGTGTTACTTTTCTTTTCAATAATTAATATGTTGAATAAAATCTTAAACCTATTTATTCTTTATTTACAGAAAAGTCATGTTTTTAACTTTACAAAAATTATACTATTCTCTTTGTTATTAATATTTCTACTTTGCTATACACTTGGTACCATCGAGCTTTCTTATTCCATACCTCTCCACTATATAATCAGTTGCTAAGTTAAATACACTTTGCTTCAATTACCATTTCTGTATAAGTGAGCCAGTTCAGATCCCAGTTATTTTGTACTTAGGCTGATCCAATGACCCAATCGCCCCCAACTTATCTTTCAAATTTGTCCTCCCTACTATCATAATCCAAACATAAAAGCCGAATCTTTTCATCTAAATTCAGGTCTTCAGGACATTTTCAGCTCGCAAACCTTGTTTGACTTCCTATTGGCTAGCAAATCAAATTCCCAAGCTTCACCTCCTTAAAAATAGAGATCCAGGGGTGCCTGGGTGGCTCAGTGGGTTAAAGCCTCTGCCTTCGCCTCAGGTCATGATCCCAGGGTCCTGGGATCGAGCCCCACATCGGGCTCTCTGCTCTGCAGGGAGCCTGCTTCCCTTCCTACTCTCTCTCTGCCTGCCTCTCTGCTTGCTTGTGACCTCTGTCTGTCAAAAAAAAAAAAAAAATAGAGATCCAAGGGATACTCTTAATCCCTGACACTTATATTAGTTTGCTGTAACAAAGTTAAAAAAAAAAAAATGGGTGGCTTAAATAGCAGAAATTCAATTTCTCACAGTTCTGAAGGCTCACAGTCCAAGATCAGGTTGTTGGCAAGGTTGGCTTCTTTTGAGTTTCTTTTCTTGGCTCATAGATTGTTTTCTTATAACCCTGTGTCTTCATGTGGTCTTTCTTCTTGTGTCTGTGTCCTGATCTCTTCTTATAAAGACATTAATTGTATTGGGGTAGAACTCATATGACCTCAATTTACCTTAATTACCTTGGCACAGGCCCTACCTCTAACTACAGGTTTGAGGTATTGGGGGTTAAAATTTCAACATATGAATTTAGGGGGAACACAATTCAGCCTATAACACCTCTATAGGAGGGAAGAAGATAAATGTTTGTTGAGTGCTTACCATGAGACATGCACTGTGTTTAATGCTTTCATGTACATTAAAAAATAGTTAACTAGTTATTTTCCTGAATATATCCCAAGCCAATTTCTACCTGTAATATATCACCTCTATGGCACTTCATTTTCCCATACTTTCACATTCTACCTGGTTTTACGATCATTTGTATTTGTGTTTTTTAGTAATAGATATGAATTCCTTAAAGGTAAGATGATTATTGCCTCTTTTAGGACCCACCTGAGGTATATGGCCTATTGTCTAGAATATAGATATTTCCCAAATTAAAAATTCAAAGGGAGGAAAGGAAAGTTTGTAAAAGAAAAAGACAAGGTGACCAAGTTTTGTTTTGTTTTGTTTTTGCAGGAGATGGGGGAGTTGGGGGTGGATGAGTCAAGAAAAGGAAGCGTAAGAAAGGTGTTAGACAAGAGGTACTAGTTCAAGGCCAATCATATACCACTTGTGGAACCTGAAAGTTCTATTACTTTACCTTTTAATTGATGATGTTATCAGTAAATCATATTCCATTTAAATAGTTTCATGCCTTCAGGCAATGGAAAACAATTTTTGAATCAAAATAATTCTAAGATCGATCCTCATTCCCAGTGTATCACATTATTTGGAAGATCTGATTTCAGCTAATTCATCTCCCACAGTCAGCTGGGGTGTGGTTAAGGGGACACTTTACTGTGTTGCAGCAAATATATTCCACAATTCAGCCAACCTGGTCTTATTTGTGAAGCATGAAAAGATCTGAAAGTCTCAGCTAATGTGCATTACACATGTCACATTCCCAAAACTAGGCCTAAGACTTGTGAGGGTGTGATCCATAACTCCATCTACTGCCACCAGACTGTGATATTTATTGCTGTGAAAATTCCCATGACAAATTTGTTTCTGTGGCACATTTACCATTATAAATTGACATGAATCCATAGATGTGATGGCTTTAGACATAGAAACCTCAGGATTTTATTATTTTTTTCAAGTCTTAGATTTAGGTTGGCTGTGAAATTTTTAGAAGTTCCTATTTCTTTGGGTTATTTAAAAAAAAATCCAGCAAACCATTCTTTTAATAGAGTGTATTATTATCAAACCTTTTCTGAAGAAAAGTTTCATCTGATTTCTAAATTTAACAGTGTGCATTTATCTCAAAATTTTAGTCACCATCCACTTAACATGTATTATTCTCATTATTAAAATATTCCAAATTCTTCCTTTTAAAAGAAATCAGGACTAAATATAATAGTTTGTACAGGAACTGTTTGGGAAGGGAGTATAAATATGATTTCTCATTAAAGTAAGATGTTCTAAATTGAGAATTGTGAAGTTAGATTGTGGCTTTAGTATATGTGGGCTTCTGTGCTATATCTGAGGGACACAGGGATGAATAGCCATTATACTGGCTTCAGGAAGCTTACAGTCACCTGAGGAAAGACACAAATGATCACATACAAGTTAACTACTAGTTCTCAGAGGGGGGTGATTTTACCCCTTCTCAAGCCCCCTCCACAGGACACATTGCCAACTGAGATAGGAATCTGCATCAGGAAGTTAGATATGTACATATAAAACTCTTGTAGAGGATTGGCTGGAGATATGGATGTGACAGTCATAACACAATAGGTGTTGAAATCGAAAGACTGGTAAGATTATACAGTGTGTATGATGAGGACATCGGGTGAGGGACACCTGCCTTTAAAAGGAGACAGAGAAAGAGGAATCACAAAGGCAACTGAGAGAAATAATACTATGATATTATCAAATATTTTTAGAGCCCATACTATGTGCAAAAAACTGTGCTAAGTACTTTACTTACATTTATTCTCATCACTAATTCTCAGCTTTATTGTATAATGATCAAAGGAGGGATCAAAGGTATCAAATGCAACAGAAACCTCCAGTACAGTGAAAGCTAAGGTGTTTATAAGTTTGGCAGTTAAGTCATTGCCAGCCTTAGTGAGAGCAGTGTCAGCAGAGGAATGGAGCTGGAAGCTAGAGTCCAGTGGAAGGAAAAGGCTGGTTGTAGAAGTGGAGATAAAGAAGTTTGCATTAAAAAGAAAGGAAAGAAAATGAGTGTTTCAGTGGGAACAGACTATAGGGAGGACATTGGGGGTTTTTCTTGTTTTAAGATTTTATTTATTTGAGAGAGAGAAAGAGAATACAAGCAGGGGGAGGGGAAGGTAGAGAGGGACAAGCAGACTCTCACTGAGGGAGCCTGACATGGGGCTCAGGGCTTGATACCAGGACCCTGAGGGCATGACCTGAGCCAAAGGTAGATGCTTAACCAACTGAACCACCTAGGTACTCCTAGAGGGAGGGCATTGTTTTAGGATGGAGAGGTGGAAGAAAGTAAGAGTATAAACACTGTTTTAAACTTTGAGGAGAGAAATGAAGGTTTTGACAAACACCAAGAGGACTGGGAAGTTTGCCAAGATGAGACAGTAAAAGAGACTTGAGAGGCAGTGCCTGGGGCATGGCTGAGATAAGATACCACTTTCTCCAATCCAAAGTCCACCAGAGCCCCTTTTTGGAATTTCTTCCTTCTTACCCAATTTGGATTTCTCTGAAATACTCTTTCAGGAGGACCTTTGAATGTCGCTATCCTCACTTATCAGGACACCATTCTATGAAATTGAATCAAATGAATTCTCTCCTACCTCCTGCCTTCTCTATTCCTGCAACCCAGGGAGTTTAGTGCCCAAGGGAAAAATGCATGCTGTTGAACTACAGCTTATTTCTGAGAGATGAGGACTCCCCAAATGAATGGTGCATAATTTGCTTATTCTTTGTGATCATCTTACCACAGCATATTAATGTGTGTTGAATGTTTCTTTCCATTAATACAATGCTAATATGGGATAATTTTTTCCTCACCCATTATTTTCCTACCTCTGCATCTTAGTCTGAGCAAAAGTATGTTTTCTATATTGTGTCTAGTCTGAATCATTTATTTAACCAGAAATATTGAATATCTGCAGTATATTAGGTCCTAGTTTGTAGGATACATTCGACATGGTTCTGGTCCTTGAAGAGCTCACAGTCAGCAGAAAAAAACAGATAGATAAATAACCATTTAAAATAGAAAAGAAAAGAATAAGTGCTGTAATAGATGTAATATACAAAGAGATTATTCAAGCCAATGCAGTAACTAAACCTCCCTCCGCCATAAAATAAGTCTTCTACTCAAATACTGAATTACTTTTATTTTTTCAAATGGCCTGTCAAGAATGGAAACACCCCCTTTCTTTGCTTGATGGATTTTCCCCCTCTTTCTTTTTCTCTTTTCTCTCTGGTTTTTACCCTGCCAATTCTCTGCATGGGCTCCTTTTATATTCTGAAATCCCAGTTAAGGGACTTTCTCACTGATTATAATGGCATAGGTCTGTTTTCACAGCTGTAATCTTGAAGTTTCTTAATAATGCAATATTTTAAACATTATTCTGAAATGCTAGAAGGTTTGAAGGTGCTCAGAAAGTAAACAGTCGGCTCATATAAAAGGGAACAGTTGTAATATAAAACTTTCAACAATTTGTATCAGATCATTGGCACTTCATTGAAAATCTCAAGCTCTTGAAACAACAAAATTTTCCCCCAAGGGGAACAAATTCACTAGACATGCGTATGCATTAGAACCAGATGAAGGTGATGCAGTAAAATTGGAAAGACAATTTCTGACTTATTAGAAGCTGGAGACTAAGCATTTGTATTTCTATTGGTTCTTTGGCCTTGGCAAGACTTTTTTTTTCCCAGCAGAGCAGATTTTGGGAATTTGCATTTATGTTCATGATCACCTTTGACATCTGAGACTCTGAGGACTTGACATCACATACTATTATTATTATAAGCTGTTAAGCTCAAATTGCTACTTTGGTGTTAACAAGAATGGTGCCACATGGTGAGCATATGCTGTTTGTGAAAGTAAATGGTGCTTTAAGAATGTTTTATTCTCTAAAGGAAGCCTACTCGCAGATAGCTTGTATTCAGACTCTGTGTATGTTCTCATTTGACCATCATAAACAATGTTTAAAGAGTCAAGGTGGTTTCTTGAGAATAAATCAGGGAGCTCTTGAACATGTGGGTGGATATATTCACTGTAAAGCATGATAGACATTTTCTTCTGTGTTTATCCTTTTAAAAATGTATGTATTCCACTTCAGGGCTCCATAGATCTTTCAGATGGTATCTTTATAGAGTTTCCTCAGCACAGAAGTGATTTATTTCTTTCAGTGGAAGATTTACTTAAATCTACTATTTAGAAATTTAGCATTATTATAACTGGATGTAGAATTCCTTTACCTTGGACAGACTAAAAAAAAAAAAAAAAACTCCCAAGACTAATTAGGCAATTTAAATGGTGAATAATGCTATTTCCCAATGCGTTTTCATTGTGAGTTAAAACTGATGAAGATTTAATCTTCTTTTTCACAGTTTCTTTTGTCTGCAAAACTAAAGATCCACTTTTATAAAAGATTTTCCTTTGTTTTGTTTTAAAAAGCGATTTGACACCTGAATAGTAGTGGTAATGAAATTCTCTGTGGGTTAAGCTTCAAGAAAGAAATATTAACATGAAACTAATGAAGTATTAACAAATAAATTGAGTTCATAATAGTAACCATTACCCTACGTTATATGTGATAATCATAGACTTATGTATGAGTAGTTTAGAGCTTTGGATCTGATCATTGATAGCCATCAATGCATTCCTAAAAATAAGGTAACTGGGGAAAACTGTAATAAATAATTTCATCAGAATGAGATTATGAGCCCCTCAGCTATGACAAGCTTTTCCCCCCACTTTAAAGAATTTATTTTCTTTTAGAAGGATGAAAATTCTACTGTGTTATAACCTGAAATTTGAGATTAAATATGAATACAACTGAAATCAAATAAGGGATATTACTTTCCTTCTTATATCTTATATATGCTCATTCTTCATGGGAAAGAGCTGCAGGATACAAGCTGCCAGGTTAATATTCCCTAAAGTTGGCTCTCAACAAATAACTTCTGTGTACAAACAGAGAGAGGACAATAAGAGACAAGCAAAGGGAGTTTAGATCTGATTCATTAATGGGGAGGGGGCACTATTGACAGTATCAGAGCAAAATAGTGATAATATGCAAAATTTTAAGGACAATTAGTCTGGAAACCAACAATAAAATGGGCATTACAGATTGAAAAGATGGAGACAAAGTGATGCTATTTCTATCACTTGGAGAACATGGCACCCACTGAGAAACTTTCTTTTTTCCCTGATATGGCTAGGCAAATTACAGTGGAGAAAAAGCCACTGGGTTTAAATAAAGAGGCTTGGTGACTTTAAGAATGTATTTTTCAGAAAATTATGGAAACAGCTATCAGCTTAAAGAGAATTTGAAGAAGTTTCTGGAGACACAAAGAGATGTAATGGGTACAGGGAATGAGGACTGAGGCAGGAAATGGAGAAAAATAGAAATGTAGCCAGAGAAAGAAGCAGTGTTTTTTCCTCATTTTTTGAAAGCCTGTGAGCAATTCGCTGTAATACAGGAGTAATACACAAAGAACATGAATGTATTAACGATGAAATTGGTGACTTCAGGGAGGAGTTCAAATTGCTGATTGTAGAGATCCTGAAATGTTAATTCCTCAACCAAGTAGATCCCAAGAATGGGGAGTTTACTATTAAATGTGTAGGTATATCTTATATTTGGTGATTCAGCAAATATTTTCATTTCCTGATGATAAATCTGTGAGTGAGTCTACTTTCTCCCAAGTGACAGATGTTTTACAAGGGTGGTAAGAGAGGTGAAACAAAAGATCCTTTGATTTCCCTTTCTAAAGGCAGAAAGAAACTGAAAGAAAAACATGAAGGGAAAATAGAAAAATCATTAATATTTTCTTGAGTCAGGTTTTATGGCCATAGTTGTTTTCAGCAGGAGGAGACTTTATAGTATTAATAGCTGTTAGAAATTGGGGTGAAGGGAGAGGAGAGGAGATTGAAGGGAAGGATACAGGTATTCTCTCTGCATATAGAAAAGTGAACTAATTTGCTTACATATCAGTAGCTGATTTTTTATATGAAGAGTTTCTCTGCAAATAACAGCTTTAGATGCTTTGCTTCAAAGACATACAGGTTGACCAGTAGTTTAAAGAATGAGTTGTTGAATGATTATCTCAGTCTACCTCCATCCCTTCCACTAGCAGTAATTACTTGGATTTTAGCTTTTAAACACCAGACAGTGGATCATAATCAATAACAGCTCTGTCATTTGGGAGATGAGGCTACAGGTAAAAGGTTAGAGGTAATTTTCTCTTTGCAAGCTCCTCAAGTCTATCCTCTAGTTGTTAGTTCTCTGTGTGTATGTGTGTGTGTGGACACATTTGAGTGTTTACTGTAGGTTGTGAATTCCTTTTTATTAAATATCATTTAAATTTGGTCTGTAATATGCTAAATTCAAATTGACTATGTTTTTGAGAGGCTCTGGTCCTTAAAATAAACTAAACATGGTATATATATTTTTTCCTTTATCACAGATCTTTAATTGAAATTCTTCTCTATTTTAAAAGAATAGAATTCATTCATAAACAGCTGAGGGAGTTTATTTTCCCAGTCTTTTCTAGTTATGGAAAACATAATACTTTAAAAGACAAGTATCTATCACAAATCAAAATTGGTGTTATAAAAGATACATTTGCCAAATTCTGGTACTCCTTTAGAGATATATGAGTACATTAAATGGAAATTAATTCTTATCATATGTATGTCTTCTCCCTTTCTCTAAAATTCATTGTTTTTCTTTTCCTCAAATGTGAACATTTTAGCTTTTATATTTTTTGGTTTTTAGCTCTAGGGTCTAAGCCCTTATCCTACATCACTTCCGACCACACCAACTTTTCTCCACTCCTATTATTGTGGTAGTAGAACATTTTTTAATTTCTCCTTTTTGAGAATCTGTTCTCATTGTTGTTCCTGTTGTCTTGCTTCTGTCCTGTACTTTTGGGCAAACATGCCAGCAAATCTCTTTAACAGTTTGTTATAGTCTTACCCTGCAATAACAGGATCAGTGAATGATACTGTAGTAGGTGCCTAAGACTGAGTGGGGGACAATTAGCCACAGATGGCAGGATCAGAAAAATCAGACAAATGCTGGTGAAGATAAAAAAAATGTAACATTTGGAATAACCCTGAAAGAATATATATATATGTATATATATATATATATATATAGAGAGAGAGAGAGAGAGAGCGCACAAAAATTTGAGTGTCATTAAAATGTCACTACACTAAGTGTCTGAAAAAACTAGTGGGCTTTACTCTTTTTTAAAAAATTAACATATAATGTATTATTGGTTTCAGTGGTACAGGTCTGTGAGTAATCAGTCTTACACAATTCACAGCACTCACCGTACCCTCCACATACCCTCCACAATATACATAACCCAGCCACCCTATACATCCCCCCACCTCCAGCAACCCTCAGTTTGTAATCCTGACTTTTCTGCTACCAGCTAAATGACTGGTGACTTCACTAAAATTCATTTTTCTTTTGGAATGCAGGCATACCTCACAGATACTGCAGGTTTGGTTCCACACCGTTGCAATAAAGTAAATATTGCAATAAAACAAGTCACATGAATTTTTTTGGTTTCCCAGTGCATATAAAAGTTATGTTTACACTATATAGTAGTATATTAAGTGTGCAATAGCATTATGTCTAAAAAAATGTATATACCTTAGCTAAAATGTTGCTTAAAATGTTAATCATCTCTGAGGTTCCAGCAAGTCATAACCTTTATAATAAGGTCTTGCCTCAGTGTTGATGGCTGCTGACTGGTCAGGGTGAAAATTTATCAACATAAAACAACAATAAGGTTTGCCACATTGATTGACTCATCCTTTTACAAACAATTTCTCTATAGCGGGAGATGCTGTTTGGTATCATTTTACCCATAGTAGAACTTCTTTCAAAATTAGAGGCAATCCTTTTAAATTGCTGCTTTATCAAATAAGTTTATGTAATATTCTAAATCCTTTGTTGTCATTTCAACAGTCTCCACAGCATCTTTATCGGGGGTAGATTCCATCCCCAGAAACCACTTTATTTGCTCATCCATTAAGAAGCAACTTCTCAACCATAAGAGACTCTTAGTCATAGGAAACATACTGAGGGTTGTTAGAGGGGAAGGGGTAAGTGGTTGGGGTAACTGGGTGATGGACATTAATGAGGGCACATGATATAATGAGCACTGGGTATTGTAGAAGACTGATGAATCACTGACCTTTACCTCTGAAACTAATAGTACATTGTATATTAATTAGTGAATTTAAATTTTAAACATTTTAAAGAAGAAACATATAAAAAAGAAGCAATTCCTCTTTTATTCAAGTTTTACCCTGAAATTGCAGCAATTCAGTTAAATCTTCAGGTTCCACACCTAATTCTCATTCTTTTTCTATTTATAACGTGTGTGCAGTTATTTCTTCTGTTGAAGTCTTGAACCCTTTGACGTCATCCGTGAGGGTTGGAATCTATTTCTTCCAAATTCCTGTTAATTCTGATATTTTGACCTCTTCCCATGAATCATGAATGTTCATAATAGCATCTAGAATGGTGAATCTTTCCTAAAATGTATTCAATTTCCTTTGCCCAGATCCATCAGGGGAATCACTATCTATGACAGCTATGGTCTTATGAAATGTATTTCTTAAAATATAATACCTGAATGTTGAAATTACTCTTTGGGCTGCAGAATGGATATTGTGTTAGCAGGTATGACAACAATATCAAATGTATTGTACATCTCCATCAGAGGTCTTTGGTCACCATATATATTGGCAATGAGCAGTAATATTTTGAAAGTAATCCTTTTTTTTTCTCCTGAGCAGTAGATCTCAACAGTGGGGTTAAAATATTCAGTAAATCATGCTGTCAATGGATGTGCTGAAATCCAGGCTTTCTTGATCCACTTATACAGCACAGATAGAGTAGATTTTATTCTTGAGCGTCTTAGGATTTTCAGGATGGTAATGATCATTGGCTTCAACTTAAAGTCATCTGCTGTGTTAGCCCCTAACATGAGAGACAGCCTGTCTTTGGAAGCTTTGAAGCCAGATGTTGACTTCTTTTCATCTATGAGAGCCCTTGATGGTATCTCCTTCCAACTGAAGACTGTTTCATGTCATTGAAAATTTGTTGTTTAGGGACACCTGTGTGGCTTAGTCAGTTAAGTGTCTGCCTTTGGCTTAAGTCATGATCCCTGTGTCCTGGGATGGAGTCCGCATTGGGCACCCTGCTCAGCGGGGAGTCTCCTTCTCCCTCTCTCTCTGCCCCTCCCCTGTCATGTTCTCTCTCTCTCTTCAATGAGTGAATAAATAAAATCTTTTTAAAAATCTGTTACTTAGTGTAGTCACCTTCATTACTTAGCTACATCTTCTGGATAATTTGCTTCAACTTCTACATTAGCACTTGCTGCATCACCCTGGATTTTTATTATGGAGATGGCTTCTTTTTTAAACTTCATGAACCAACTTTTTCTAATTTTTCTTCTGTAGCTTCCTCACCTCTCTCAGCCTTTCTAGAATTAAAAAGACTTAAGACCTTGCTCTGATTTAGGCTTTGGCTTAAGGGAATGTTGCTACTGGTTTGATCTTTTATCTAGACCACTCAAACCACTTTGAGCAATAAAGCTGTTTTGCTTTTATTCACTAGTGTGCTCACTATAGTAACACTTCATTTCCTTCAATAATTTTTCCTTTGCATTCACAACTTAGCTAACTGGTGCGAGAGGCCTAGCATTCTGGCTGTCTCAGCTTTTAGCATGCCTACCTCACTGAGTTCAATCCTTTCTAGCTTTTGATTTAAAGTGAGAGACATGTGGGCATCTGGGTGGCTCAGCTGGGCAAGCATCTGACTCTTAGTTTTAGCTCAGGCCATGATCTCAGGAGTCCTGGGATCAAGCCCTGCATCAAGCTCCAGGCTCAGCACAGAGTCTGCTTGTCCCTCTCCATCTGCCCCGCCCCCTGCCTGTGCTTGCTTTCTCTTTCTAAAATAAATAAATAAAATCTTTAAAATAAATTAATAAATACATAAATAAAACATAAAGTGAGAGACATGTGACTCTCTTCTTTCACTTGAGCACTTAGAGACCATTGTAGGGTTATTAATTGGCCTAATTTCAGATTGTTGTGTCTCAGGGAATAGGGAGGTCTGAGCAGAGGGAGAAAGATGGGTGATTGGCTGGTCAGTGTAGCTATGGAAACACACATGATATTTATTAAGTTCATTATCTAATATGGGCATGGTTCATGGAACATAAAACAGTTACAAGAGTGATATCAAAGATCACTGAGTACAGATCACCATAATAAATCTAATAATAATGAAACATTGAAATATTCTGAGAATTACCAAAATGTGACACAGAGAGCAAATGTGAGCAAATTTTAAAAAGTGAGCAAATGCTGTTGTAAAAATGACTCCAGTAGGCTTGCTCCATGCAGGATTGCCACAAATCTTCAATTTGTAAAAAAGTGCATGTCTGCAAAATGCAATAAAGTGAAGAGCAATAAAATAAGGTGTGTCTAGATCATAACAGCCTGCTAGGATTATGGTAAAGAAAGTATGAATCTTTTTGCAAACAGTGCTTTGAATACCATTTAGTCTTAAATCCATATTATGCTGGATCTGTGGAAGAGAACTAAAGCTAGCTTGAGAAGAGCCATGGGGGATCTGATTTTTTTTCTTCCTTCCTTTATAGTTCAGGCTTTGCAAGATAGCACTGGAATTTACCCTTAATTTGTTTTGAAATCGGGGTGCTATTTTTTAGGCAGAGTGACAATTTCTACTTACTGCTTTTATTAGCTTGACCTTGCTTCCCAATCCAAGTACTCACTTGTTCTTCACTCTCTAAATAGCAGATTCTTTCAGAAAATAGAGTCTCATTTTCTATTACCTTGCAGATGGCCATGGTTTTATTTTTGCCCTTGCTTGTCTTCTAAGTAGAATGGATCGGCCCAATCCATCGTTCTGGTGACCTCATGTCCAACCTGCTTTTGAGCATCCCTCCCTCATTAAGTGGTCTTCTTCAGCCCTCTCGAACTGTAGAGACAGTGAAATTTTGGTCAAGAAAAGCTCTCAAAGTTTTGAAAAAATGTTCTTCACATTTAATGGTTGGTTCCACAGGAGATACAGGCTTTGTGCCATTTCTTCTGCATGTATGCCATATTTCCATAGCTAAAGGTGTGACTGCTGAAAGCCTTCAAGATAAAACGGGGTTTTCATTTTCATCCTCATATTTAAATGTCTAGGGGATACTTGTAAAGTGGGTAATTACAGATTATCACAGAAGTCTCTTACACATTTCAATTGCCATGTTACTGCACAGTAATTTATGTCAACTCTTAAATTATAAACCTTGGTTGTCCCTGTGCTAATTTATCAGCTAACAAAATATGCATTTGCTGTGACATTTAAATTCTTCACATAGGTTTATGTTTCATCATTCCCTTTTTCTGGGGCCCATCCTAGTATATATGATTTTTAAGAAGTCAAAACACGTGGTCTGGAAATTTTCACTTTGGCATAAACAAGGCCAGAGTTCATTCATTCTTAATACTGTTCATGGAAATTTATTGTTTCTCCCTCTGTGATTAATACTTGATATCTAGTTATCTGTAGTTAATCGGTTTTCTCGGGGCCCCCTCAACTGACCAATGTTTTCTGTAACTGCCAGTTTTCCTTGACACTTTTCTCTGGGTAATCCTCATCTCCCCCACCATCTCTATTCTTTGCCCATCCAAATTATTGATTTAGCTTAATTTAATTTGAAGTATGTCACAGCTCAGGCAGATTTTCTTATGAGGCCATTGGGCATGGGGTTCTAGTCTGTCTGGTTCCACTCTATCATCCTCAGGCCACAGCCTGACACAGAGGTTCACCCTCCACTTGCTAATCCTTTCAACAGCCATGGTACAGAAGAGTTTGCAAACTGGTAGCTGGTAGGTCCCAACCCAAAGAATTCTTTGTTTGGTCCATATAAATTGTGCCAATATTTAAGATTGAGAGATTTCCTATGAAATTTATACCTTCTCTTAACATAGCAAAAGATCTGACATTCAGGCCTGCTTTCTTCTTCTCAGCAATCTTACCCTTGCCCACCACTTATACAGTATAAACACGTCATTTATAACTGGTGCCTGCTTCACTCATGTATTAGGACAATTTCCTTGCCCCAACAGGCTTTTGAACACTAGTCTCATGTACCGAAGTTTAATCAAATAGTGTGGTTTACATGTGTGCTGGCGGGGTGGTGGTGGGGAAAAGGAATGACATCTAATTTCTTTTATAAATAAGTCATGAAAAGGAATTGGGTTATCTGTTTTGATATACAGAGTTCTTCATTAGATGCAAGTGAAAATGCGATATGTTTTCTTCCCCTTTTACAATATGTTTGTATAAAAATTCATCTTCTATCAAAGAGAAAATTTCTATAGTTTAAAATGCAAGATGATGGACTCCTGAATATCTTAAGCAAGATTATCATATGGGTGAATATATTTGCATTGTATCAGGTTGAGTCTGGAAAAATTATATGCAAATGTTAAAGAAGCTACACAAAGTATTAATGTGTAAGGGACGTGTGTGTGTATGTAAACTTCTAATGATTCATACTATTTTTCTATTTTATTATAATGTAGTCCCCCTTATCCACAGTTTTGCTTTCTCTGGTTTCAGTTACCCACAGTCAATGTTGGCTGGGGAGCAGGTGATCCTTCTTCTGTAATATTCTCCAATATGAGAATATGTGCCTTGTAGTGCCTTGTCATTGCAGTGCCTA
>RCUC01117311.1:0-24656 GCA_003697995.1 Taxidea taxus jeffersonii
CAAGTAACTAAAATAATTGTAGAAGGTGATAGACATAAAGTATGATCCAGTACTAAGAGTCTATAGGGAATAACACTCTGATTGAAAGTGTCAGAAAAAACTTCACATTAAGGAAATAAAATTAGAATTGATTTTACAAGGTGGGCATGAGAGAGGAGAGGAAAGAGAATGGAATTTCCAGTGGAAGAATTGACAGGAGCGAAGGGACATAGGTGAAAACATCTGGGGGCACTGTATTGACCGGAAGAAAGGAAGAAAGGAAGGAAGGAACAAAGGAAGGAAGGAACGAACGAAGGAAGGAAGGGAGGGAGGGAGAGAGGGAATGAAAGTCTTTGAATATAGGGCTCTTGTGATCACTGGCTAGTTAGTAGGTAACTATGAGCTATTAACAGTATTAGCTCAAGGTGTGTTTCTAGAATTTTCTCCTGTTTGCATGGCGAGGAGTAGAGGCTAAGAGTTGGATGGAGTGGCTGTTACCCAAGCTCAGGGTCTTCAGGTAAGATGCACCTGACACAGGGTGGAGAGAAGATGGAGAAGAGGCCACCTCTTTGGGAACTGAGAATGGAATGAAAATGGGAGGTTGTCTGCAAGGGTCAGAAAGTTGAGAGGGAGGAGGAAATTGGATGACTGAAATCCAGCCAGATTAGTATCAAGAACATTAATAGGGAAAAAAATATGTGTGGGAGTGAGTTTGCCATTCTGTATATTGGCCCTATAGTTGTTTAACAAAGCCAGAAGTCTAAAAGTGGGGAAAAGTTGAGAGCTCTCGAGATGAAGAAGGGTGAGTTAATTGTCTAGAGATGAGTCTTACAGTGAGATGAGGTCACCGAGGATCGTAGAATATGTAGAGACAAGAGAAAGACTAGAACCTTTCAACCTGGCTAACAGAGCTGATATTCGGTATCTATTTCTTCAATAAGTAAATATGTCATGAGTATCCATAATTTCTTAAAATCATCCCTGGACATGCAATTTTCATCATTATAGTTAGAAACATATACATTCTGATGCTGATAGGAAAGATAAAATTCCTTATAATATATTTCTACTCAATCAGAAATGTGACTCTCTTTACTAATTTTTTGAAGATAAAATTACTTAAATATTATATAAGTGACCTAGAGTTAGTAGGGAAGTCTCCTTTTGTTAGGATGTGTGGTGTTGCTTCAATATGTGGTCATGGACCCATTGTTTTATAGGAGTGGAAGTGTCAGCGGATTGACACTTAAACTCATCCGAACATCTGTCTCCGAAATGTTGGAAACCCTCTCAGATGATGATTTCGTGAATGTGGCTTCAGTAAGTATAAGATAAGTGCGTTTTTGTGGAATTAATTCTGCAATTTCTATCTCCCCCTGATTTTAAATATTTCATAGTGTTTTATTACTGATAGGCTGATGTAGGTCTGATCTATTATAAAGCTGTCTTACAGAGCAGTCCTCTGCTTGTTGCTAATTCTCCTATGCTTCCATGCCAAGGTCCTTTTTGAATGTCTAAGGCTTTTCCCATGAGTGAAGTAATTGAACTAATAATGAAGAAAAAAAACACAGCAGATATTCTCCCTTCACACCAAAGTGCTTAAACAGGTGACATGAACCCCTGTACTTGCTGTTATCACTATAACTCCTATTGCTATAACTCCCAACTTGGCAGAATTATTAGATGGCAATTTTCTCTTCATTATAATATTCATTTTTCACACTGGACATGTATCCATAATGTATTATGATTTTTTAAACTGAAGTATAATTATGCTACACAGTGTTATGTTAGTTGCAGGTATACAACATATTGATTCAACAATTCTATATGTTATCACAGCGATAAGTGTTATCACCATCTATCACTGTACAATGTTATTAAAATAATGTTGACTATATTCCCTATTCTGTACTTTTCATCTCTTACTTTTCATAATTACTTTTCATCTCTGTACTTTTCATAAGAGTTTGTCCCTCTTAATCCCCTTTATTTTACCAGTTCCCCCCACCCATCTCCCTTTTGGCAACCACTGGTTTGTTCTTTGTATTTAACAGTCTCTTGGGTGTTTGTTCATTTGTTTTCGTTTTTAGATTCTACATACAAGTAAGATTATATGGTATTTGATATTTCACTTAGCATAATACTTTCTAGGTCTACCCGTGTTGTCCCAAATAGCAAGATTTCATATATATATATATATATATTTTTTTTTTTTGGCTGAGTCATATTCCAGTGTGTGTGTGTGTGTGTGTGTGTGTGCATGTATGTATCTCACTCTGTCTTTATCCATTCACCTTTGGTTGATACTTGGGTCACTGCCATATCTAGGTTATAATAAATAATGTAGCAGTAAACATAGGGGTACATATGTCTTTTTTGAATTAGTGCTTTTATATACTTTGGATAAATACCTAGTATTGGAATTACTGGATCATGTAGTATTTCTGTTTTTAATTTTTTGAGGAATGTCTATGTTGTATAGACATATAGTACCTACACTAATTTACCTACACTAATTTACGTTCTCAGCAGTAGTACACAAAAGTTTCTTTTTCTCCACATCCTCCCCAACTTGACATTTTTTCGTCTTTTTCACATTAGCCACTCTAACAGGTCTAAAGCAATATCTCATTGTGGTTTTGATATGTATTCCCTGATGATGAGTGATGTTGGGCATCTTTTCATGTGTCTATTGGCCATCTGTATGTCTTCTTTGGAAAAATGTATTCAGGGCCTCTGCCCATTATTTAATTGGGTTGTTTGTTTTTTGTATTTTTGGTGGGGGAGGGTTTTGAGTTACAGGAGTTATATATTTTGGGTATTAACCACTTACTGGATATATCATTGGCAAATGTCTTCACTCATTTAGTAGGTTGCTTCTTTTGTTTTGTTTTCGTTTCCTTTGTTTTGCAGAAGCTTTTTTTTTTTTTTAAAGATTTTATTTATTTATTTGACAGACAGAGATCACAAGTAGGCAGAGAGGCAGGCAGAGAGAGAGGAGGAAGCAGGCTCCCTGCAGAGCAGTGAGCCCGACGTGGGGCTTGATCCCAGGACCCTGAGATCATGGCCCGAGCCGAAGGCATCAGCTTAATCCACTGAGCCACCCAGGCGCCCCTTGCAGAAGCTTTTTATTTTGATGTAGTCCCAATAGTTGATTGTCTTAGGAGCTATATCTAGAAAGATGTTGCCATGGTAATGTCACAGAAGTGACTGCCTGGTTTCAGATCTCACAGTTAGGTCTTGAACCCATTTTGAATTTATTTGCATATGGTGTGAGAAGATGGTCCAGTTTTATTTTTTTGCATGTGGCTGTCCAGTTTTCCTGACACTGTTTGTTGGAGAGACCATCTCTTCTCCATTGTATATTCTTGCCTCTTTTGTCATTAATTTATTTTTGGAGTCTATTCGGTTCCATTGATCCATGTGTCTGTTTTCCATTGATCTCCGTGTCTGTACTATACTGTTCTGATTACTTTGTAGTATATCTTGAAATATAGGATTGTGGTATCTCCAGATTCATTCTTCTTTCTCAAGATTGCTTTCGCTTTTCAGGGTCTTTTGTGATTGCGTAGAAATCTTAGTGTTATTTTTTCCATCTTTGTGGAAAATGCCACTGGTAATATATAATATGTATCCTAATAATTATAATAATGTATTATGTTTTCAAAGTATTGTTAATATAAGAACTGGTATGTCAATATGCTTTTTAAAAAATCTTATTTACAAAGAACCATAGTAGACCTTCCTACTCATAGGTAAAGAAGGTTGAACTCTAAAGCAAATAAAACAGGACTAAATGAATGTTAGCACATCTCATAGAATTTAAGCAAGATATTTCATGACCATTTATTGGTATATAATTCACATTTGAAGTGGTTATATTCACAGAGATGAAAATGAGCAATTTGTGGTGAGGTCATTTTGTATTGAACATAAAAGAAGAGATTTGTCTTTGAAACCTCTTGGGAGGACAAAGTTAAAGCAACTTCCTTCACTGGAAGGGCACCCCTGGGAAAAAAGTAGTCAAGAGAATCAAGTATCATCTCTCTGTTAGCCTGAACTCCAGGTAACTAGATGTATGATGTTTACGAAAAGGAAGGGGATTTATAACTAAAATGCTTTTAGCAGGATATCACTGGCTGAGGACAGCTATAGAACCCAGGATCAATGAGGCAAGACTTTGTAAAAATGTTCCATAGGTGATACATGCAAGGAAGTTGGCAAACCTCCTTTGGAGGCTTCTCTTCTGTGCCACATGTGTGTCTCCACCATGACCTGGTGCACGCCCTGGTCTTTTAGTTTCCTAAGGCTGCTGTAACAGAATGAGACGGATTGGGTAGCTCAAACTATAGAAAGGTATTTTTTCATGGTTCTGTAGGCTGGAACTCCAAGGTCAAGGTGCTGGCAGGGTCAGTTTCTCCTGCTGCCTCCTTCCTTGACTGGCAGATGGCTGCCTGTTGCTGCGTCTTTAGATGGTGAGCTGTCTGTCCGTGTACACCCCTAATGTCTCTTCTTCTTATATGGACACCATTCCTAGTAGCCAATGTCCTTATCCTAATAGCCTAATTATAACCTAACCATCTCTTCGAAGACCTTATCCTTGAATACTGTTACATTCTGACGTACTAGGGGTTTGGACTTCAAAATAGGAATTTGAAGGGATGCGATTCAGCCCATAATCTCTGGGGACCTACCGTCAACGTTCAGATCTTGCTCTGCTTTACCTGAACCTTCACAATCCTTTAGCTTGTCTGTATCCTTGATATTATTTCGTAAAACCCGATACTGCCTAAGATCTGATTCGTCCCATTCTTATTTTATACTCTGCTCTCTGTGTTAGCTCAGCACCTAACAAAATGTGAACAGGTAATATATAATCTCTCAAATGATCAGAAAGGTAGTTACTTAGTTTCACTTGTACATAAGTGTATCGTTTATCACAAAGCATAACAAAAGAGAAAGCTGTAAAACATTAAATTTGATATGGATTTGGCCTAATAAAATGTATATAAAACCAACAGATATTAAATATGGTCATTGTCTTAAACTGGCTTCCGCCTGATTTTCACTCATGGATTCAAAGTGTGGTAGTTGACTTGGGACATGATCCCAGGAAACACTACCGGTTAAAGGAGTGTGGGATTGAGTCAAGAGAAAGAAAGAGATAACCGACTAAAGGATCTCAACTTCATTTAAAGGATCTTTATCCTACTAAAGAATCCCAGAAGCTGTTTAGAATATGAACTTCAAAGTTATTCTGCCGGAATCCCTAAAGATCTGGGGTTTTATGTGCCAGCCTTCCCCATATGTGGGCAGAATAAATTTTGGCCACAAGAGAGGAACTGAGACCAAAAGTTGTAGGTAATGGTAGTTAGAAACCTCATCAGTGTCCTCTTTATCTAGTCACTGATCCTTTAAGATGGGTGGCTGCTCACAATTAAAACAACAAACAAACCAAAAAGCCCAGCTGAGATTACATCACGAAGGTGGGTTGCTAGCATTAGAACAAAGGTCCATAATTTATATTTATCTTTTTTCCTCCTCTCATACCCTTTCTAATTTCCCTGCACATTAACTCTCTGTCAGCAGCTTGATTAGTGAGATGGCCTGAACTTGAAACCCAGAGGCCTGGGAATGCAGTCTCTGTGTGTGCATTTCACAGTGGCTCCTGAAATTGTCCAGTCTTCACCAAGCACGGAAGGGCTTGAATGAGTCCTCTGAGTTTTATGCTTGGTTCTGCTTTCCCCACATTATGTAGCAACAACTTTCATGATGACCTCCTTGTCAGCTGGAGCTCTGTCGGATTTTTTTTTTTTTTTTGCATGTTGTTTTCTGGGCTTGAGAAAGCCAAAATATGGAGATAGTAGGTATAGATTTAGGTTTAGTGAAATTCTTACTGTGAACCTGGTAGGAGCACCACCTCAGCTCTCTACCCCCATGTGGAAAGTAGAACATTTGTGGTCAGTAGAGCCTAAACTTGCAGAGACAGGGTGGGCAGATTTCTGAAGTAGCTCACTCTCTGTGGTGGTGAGAGACGCTGCTCCCACATCCATTCCTTAGTTCCCACACTCGTGCATTCTGCCTTTTGGGGGCAGAGCCAGTGTGGGGAGGGGCAACCTGATTTGTAGCATATGCTAATTTTCATAATATAAATACTCCCACCGTGGCTGATTTCAAGCTACCTATTATGTGAGGTCAACCGGCTTTAATGATTCCTGAAAAATACACTTTTTTAATTTAATTTAATTTTTTTTTAAATGAGCAGATACAAGCTGGTGCCAGCACATCAATGAACATAGCACCATAGTTGAGAGTACATTCTATATCTTGAAGGACTACATTTCAACTCAAAGACTGTCATCCCCAAGCTAAAGCCTTCATTGTGCATGTATTTATTTATTTATTTATTTATTTATTTATTTATTTATTTATTTGTCAGAGAGAGAGGGAGAGAGAGAGAAGGAGCACAGGCAAACAGAGTGGCAGACAGAGGCAGAGGGAGAAGCAGGCTCCCCACTGAGCAAGGAGCCCGACGTGGGACTCAATCCCAGGACGCTGGAATCATGACCTGAGCCGAAGGCAGCTGCCCAACCAACTGAGCCACCCAGGCGTCCCTTCATTGTGCATTTAAAAGACTGCCCCATTGTTTTATCACGCGAGCAGCTCCTAAGTAGGGCAGGAAATGGTGGCCCCAATGGATCCCGTGTTCATGTGCCCATTATTGGATTCATTTCCCATCAAAGAGGTTCTTGGTTATGCAGCTGATGCACAACCCCACGGTGATATCCCATGATGTTGAATCAGGTAGTATGTGTGCCTGGGTGAGGCACCGTGAACAAGAAAGGAACTCATAAGTGGAATATTTATCAGTAACAAGAAACAATGTATCCCACCCCCTCTAGAGGTATGAAATTGATGATTATCTAATTGACATGAAGTTGTCAGTTTTCTTTTTGAAAGGTGGTGCTATATTGAAGAATAAGCATTGGACAATTGGTTGGTCATTCACCAGTGCCTGTGGCTATATCACACTAAGTGAGAAAGAACCCATGCTTTTAGGCCCATGTATAATATTCTCTCTATATATCTCTCTCTCTGTGTGTCTGTTTCCATCTCCCCCCTCCCTGCTCCCATCCCCACTACCCTCCGACAGCGTTTATGGGCCCATTTTGCAAGTACTACATTTGCTACACAAAATGGCTGGATGACCTCCAGTAGACAACTCATCTACCCAATTGTTCAGTACTTCCTGATGAGTGCTCTTTAGTGGCCATTGATGTAAAACAAAGAAGTTTGCACTTTCCATGCCTACTCTGTAGGTACATCCTCATGCTTCTTCTCCAGGATACTTTGTTTCGGGAAGGTCTTCCAGTCTGGCTTCTCCAGGGCACTGGACAACCATTTAAGCCATTGCCACTGTGTAGGAGTCTGTGTGTTCTCTTCTCTCAAGCTGCTTATTCCTCCATACCACACTGCTGGCTGGGTGTATGTTGCCTCATGATCCCTCAGCATCCCTTCCCTGCATAGCCTCCTAGTATCTTCTGGTTCATATTAGGCAGATCTTGCATCTCTTTTGTTGAAGAGTCTCTCTCTCTCTTTCTAGCATAATGTAGCAGATTGCGCACTAGTCGGGCTGCGTGCTTTGATGGGAGTGAGTGGTTGATGGTAGCAGCCGCAGTGTTCTGACTTACAGGCATAATTTCAGCTGTTGACACAGTGGCTGGAATTTGTTTCTGAAAGTGAGGGAGTTTGACCTTTCCAGAGTAAAATACCACAAGCCAGTGAAGGATGAAAAGGAAGTGTGTGCCCGTGATAAAGAGTATGTGAAAAGTTAACAACTGAAGAAGATGGTCATGTGCTTCAATAAAATCACAGACCTCATTACTTAAGGATAAGATGCAAATGTCGGGATGACGTGAAGGGGTTTTCAGTCCCGTCTTCTACTTGTAAGTTTTTCTAGCTTGGGGTCATTATAAGTATAATCTGTGAACATTCGTGAGAAAAAAATAATCACAATATACTTTCTTATAAAATCTTCGCTGTAAGTTGTAGGAGAGAATTTTTGTAAAGTTAGTTCTACTCTTTGCCCAGATTGTAGTCACCAAACAGCCGTTCTGGAAGTGATGGTGTCTAAATGGACGTGCAGGTTGAGGAGTGCGGAGCCCCAGCCATCACAGGGGGAAGCTGGAGAGGGCGGATCATGATGTCCTGCTGGTGGCGCTAGTGAGGCTTACCTCTGCTTGGGTGACCTGCTTCCCACTCACCACAGACAAAACTGCCTCTCAAGATGCACAGGTGGAATTGCAGAGATATGATGCACAGTCTTAGGCTCACTGATCAGCTTGCGGTTAGGATGAAACCTCGGTACTCCTAGTTTTTGACTTGACAGTTTAACACCAACTTACTACAGAGTGGAGGTTCGTTTAAGTACAGAATTACACTGTATCTGCATGAAAGACGTGATATGGATTGTGCCTTTACTCACGTGCTTTATATTCTAGTTTTCCTTCCAAAATAGGTCTCTTGTGTTCCTAGACAAGGGAATGGTTTGGTTAGTTTAAAACTTTATTTACTCGCCATATGACAGTGAGCTTATATGTACATTGTTGCACAGTTAACATTTAAAAGTGTGTTTTTTTCACCCTTAGAAAACAGATGCAGGTCACAAATAAAGTAACAGATACCTGGCATGCCAATGCACTTCTGTGACAAGTGAGTTCTAGGAGAGTAATTTCATGTCTTAAAAAATCATCATTAAAAAATTTCAAGGAATTTTTATGTAGATTCATATCTCTTTTATGTCGAACAAGAATATGGTAGTTCATACCCTTGCAACTTCAAGTGGGGCCTCTGGGCCAGTAGCACGAGCAGCACCTGACAGCTGGTTAGGAATGCAGACTCCCGCCCCCACGCCTGACGACGCAGAATCTTCACGTAGCATGTCTCTCAAGTGAGTCCTTAGCAGTGAGGAAATTGGGAAGTCCTACTCGGGAGGTGCATTTAGCAAAGCCCAGCAAAGCATGTGTCTGGAACTTCTTGTAACTTACAGTGCTTATTATTCATGTAGATTTTAAGATCTTGGTATTTCATAACGTAACTAGTACTACAGATGTTTATGAATATTTTTATAGTGTAGCCATTTGCTTTTTGGAAAGATGTACTAAAAGGAAGGAAGGAGTAGAGTTAGGTTTCTTAAAGGAACCAAAGTTCTCTCTTTCATATATATTTAATGTTTTTTAAAAGGTTAAGATGGGTGCTTTTTAAAATTACCTTCATTCAAAAGACACATAAAGAAATTATGGGCTGTGAAGAGAAGACTCTCAAAGGGCAAATTTAGAGATATAATAACAGAGTATGTAATCAAGATTATTTAGTTTTAAAGAAAGAGATTGCCAGAGGATAACTTAATTGCTTTGCAAGTAAAAGGAAAGTTTATAAGAAAGTGTTGACAAGCACGATAAATATTTTTTCCATTAATTATGTAGTATACTAAAAATTTGGTACTTAGAAAGTTTTTGGTACCAAAAATTTCTAAGTACCAAATTAGAATTTAATTTAATATAATTAGAAATTATATTTTCAGTTTAAATTTTTTTTTTGTTACGTTAGTCAGCATACAATACATCATTAGTTTTTGATGTAGTGTTCTGTGATTCATTGTTTGTGTGGAACACCCAGTGCTCCATGCAATCTGTGCCCTCCTTAATACCCATCACCAGGCTCACCCATTCCCCCACCCCCTTCCCTTCTGAAACCCTCATTTTATTTCTCAGAGTCCATAGTCTTTCATGGTTTGTCTCTCCCTTCGATTCCCCCCCCTTCATTTTTTCCTTCCTTCTAATGTCCTCCATGCTATTCCTTATGTGCCACAAATAAGTGAAACCATATGATAATTGACTCTCTCTGCTTGACTTATTTCATTTAGCATAATCTCCTCCAGTCCCATCCATGTTGATGCAAAATTTGAGTGTATTCACCCTTCCTGATGGCTGAGTAATATTGCATTGTATTTATCCATTCTTCTGTTGAAGGGCATCTCGGCTCTTTCCACAGTTTGGCTATTGTGTACATTGCTGCTATGAACATTGGGGTCCATATGGCCCTTCTTTTCACTTCATCTATATCTTTGGGGTAAATGCCAAGTAGTGCTGGGTGATAGGGTAGGTCTATTTTTAACTTTTTGAGGAATTGCCACTTGTTTTCCAAAGTGGCTCTACCAACTTGCATTCCCATCAACACTGTAAGAGGGTTCCTCATTCTCTGCAACCTCTCCAACATTTGTTGTTTCTTGCCTTGTCCATTTTTGCCATTCTAACTGGTGTAAGGTGGTATCTCAATGTGGTTTTGATTTGAATTTCTCTGATGGCTAATGATGAACATTTTTTCATGTGTTTGTTAGCCATTTGTATGTCTTCTTTGGAGACATGTCTGTTCATGTCTTCTGGCCATTGTTTGACTTTTTTTTTTTTGGATGTTGAGTTTGGGGAAGTTCTTTATAGATCTTGGGTATAGGCCCTTTATCTGTAGTGTCATTTGTAAGTATCTTCTCCATTCCCTGGGTTTCCTCTTTGTTTTGTTAACTGTTTCCTTTGCCCTGCAGAAGCTTTTTGTCTTGTTGAAGTCCCAAAAGTTCATTTTCACTTTTGTTTCCCTTGCCTTTGGAGACATTGTCTTGAAAGAAATTGCTGTGGTCGATGGAGAAGAGGTTACTGCCTATGTTCTCTTCTAAGATTTTGATGGATTCCTGTTTCACACTAAGGTCTTTCATCCATTTAGAGTTTATCTTTGTTTATGGTATAAGAGAATGGTCGAGTTTCATTCTTCTGTATATAGCTGACCTTTTCCCCAGCACCATTTATTGAAGAGAATGTCTTTTATCCACTGAATATTTTTTCCTGCCTTGTTGAAGATTAGTTGACCATGGGGTTGAGGGTCCCTATCTCTGCTCTCCATTCTTTTCCATTGATCTGTGTGTCTTTTTTTGTGCCGGTACCATGCTGTCTTGGTGATGACAGGTTTGTAATATAGCTTGAAATTAGGCAACATGATGCCCACAGCTTTGTTTCTCTTTAACATTTCCTTGATGATTTGGGGTCTTTTCTGGTTCCATACAAATTTTAGGATTGTTTGTTCCAGCTCTTTGAAAAATGCCAATGGTAATTTGATCAGAATGACATTGGAAGTACAGATTGTGCTGGGCAAGATAGACATTTTAATGATGTTTATTCTTCCAATCCATGAGCATGGAATGTTTTTCCATATTTTTGTGTCTGCTTCAATTTCATTCATAAGTGTTCTGTAGTTTCTGGAGTATAGATCCTTCACTTCTTTGGTTAAGTTTATTCCAAGGTATCTTATGGTTTTTGGTGCTATTGTAAATGGAATCGATTCCCGAATTTCTCTTTCTACAGTTACATTGTTAGTGTATAGGAAAGCAAGTGATTTCTGTGCATTGATTTTGTGTCCTGTCACATTACTGAATTATATGAGTTCTAGTAATATGAGGGTGGAGTCTTTTGGGTTTTCCACATAAAATATCATGTCATCTGCAAAGAGAGAGAGTTTGACTTCTTTGCCAATTTATTTTTGCTGTCTGATTGCTGTTGCTGGGACTTCTAGTTCTGTGTTGAACAATGGTAATGAGAGGGGACATCCTTGTCATGTTCCTGATCTTAAGGGAAAGGCTCTCATCTTTTCCCCATTGAAAATAATATTCACTGTGGGCTTTTCATAGATGTTTTTTTTGAAATTGAGGAACATTCTCTCTATCCCTATGCTCTGAAGAGTTTTAATCAGGATAGGATAGTGTATTTTGTCGAATGCTTTTCTACATCAATTGAAAGGACCATATAGCTCTTCTCTCTCCTCTTATTAATGTGTTCTATCACATTGGTTTGTGAATGTTGAACCACCCTCGCATCCCAGGGATAAATCCCACCTGGTCGTGATGGATAATCCTTTTAATGTACTTCTGGGTCCTATTTGCCAGGATCTTGTTGAGAATTTTGGGATCGTAATCATCAGGGATATTGGTCTGAAGTTCTCCTTTTTGATGGGGTCTCTTACTCAAGGTAACAGTGGCCTCATAGAATGAGTCTGGAAGGTTTCCTTCTGCTTTTATTATTTTGAAACCACTTCAGGAGAGTAGGTAATATTTCTTCTTTGAATGTTTGGTAGACTTCCCCAGAGAATCCATCAGGCCCTGGAGTCTTGTTTTTTGGGAGGTTTTTGATCACTGCTTCAATCTCGTTACTGGTTATTGGCCTGTTCACGTTGTCAATTTCTTCTTGTTTCAGTCTTGGTAGTTAATAGATTTCCAGGAAGGCATCCATTTCTTCTATGTTGCTTAATTTATTGGCATTAGTTGTTGTTAATAGTTTCTGATAATTGTTTTTATTTTCTTGGTGTTAGTTATGATCGCTCCCCTTTCATTCATAAGTTTATTAATTTGGGTCCTTTCTCTTTTCTTTTGGATAAGTCTGGCCAGTGGTTTATTGATCTTATTAATTCTTTCAAAGAACCAGCTTCTAGTTTTGTTGATCTGTTCTACTGTATTTCTGGTTTTTAATTCATTGGTCTCTGCTCTTATCTTAATTATTTCTCTTCTCATGCATGGCTTAGGCCTCATTTGTTATTTTTTCTCCAGTTCTTAAAGATGTAAAGTTAGTTGGTGAATTGGGGATTTTTTATTTTTTTTTTAATGAAGCTTGGATCAAAATAAATCTCTTGTAGACAGCATATGGATGGGTCCTGTCTTTTTATCCAATCTGCAACCCTGGGCCTTTTCATGGGAGCACTTAGGCCATTCTTGTTGAAAGTGATTATTGAAAGACATGTTTTATTATCATCATGTTGTGTGTGAGGTCCTTGTTTCTATAGATTGTCTCTGTAAATTTCTGCTCTATATCACTCTAGGGGTCTTCTTTTATGGAATCCCCCTTAATATTTCTTGCAGGTCTGACTTAGTGGTCACATATTCTTTCAATTTATGCCAGTCTTGGAAGCTCCTTATCTCTCTATCCATTCTGAATGAGAGCCTTGCCGGACAAAGTATCCTTGGCTGCATGTTCTTTTCATTTAGTACCCTGAATATGTCTTGCCAGGTCTCTGTGGACAGGTCTGACATTATTGTGGTATTCCTCCCTCTGTATGTAAGGAATCTTCCCCTTAACTGCCCTTAAGATGGTTTCCTTGGTTTTGAGATTTGCAGGTTTTACTATTACATCCTGTGGCATTGGTCTCTTCTTCTTGATCTTGGGAAGGGTCCTCTCTGCCTTTAAGACACAAATGTTTGTTTCATTCCCCAGATTGGGGAAGTTCTCAGCTAGGATTTGCTCAAATGCATCTTCTAGTCCTCTCTCTCTCTCCACCCCCTCAAGGATCCCAGTAATTCTGACATTGGAATGTTTCATGGCATCGTTTATTTCTCTAATTCTGTTTTCATGGATTTTAAGGTATTTGCTCCATGCTCCAGGCCTCCTCTCTATCAGTGTTCCTTTCTATCAGTGTGTCTTCTAGATCACTAATTCATTTTTCTACCTCATTTACTCTAGCTGTTAGAGAATTTAGGTTACACTGCATCTCATTTATGGAATTTTTAAGTTCAGCTTGATTAGCTTTCATTTCTGCCCTTAGGGAATCTATGTTGTCATTAATGCTTTTCTCCAGCCTAGCTGTTGTCTCCATAACTGTTACCCTGAAGTCTGTTTCTGACATCTTGCTTATATGCATATCCATTAGGTCTGCAGGGGAGGCCATTGTCTCTGGGTCTTTTCTTTGTTGGGAGTTCCTCCTAGATACTCTGTTGAGTTGTGCTTGAGGGGATGTACAGCCAAAAACATCAGCCAAAATCCTGGCAAGATGCATCCTCTCGACTGATGATCCTCTGCCCCCGTAGTGATCCAGATGTATAATCTTACATCTCAGGCTGATTTCATGGGTGTTCAGAGTGGCTTGGTAGATATCTAGCTAAATTCAGGGTACCAGTTGAAACAGAGTCCCCCATTTCTCCACCACCTTACCTCTCCCCCTACATTTTCAGTTTTAGGAATGGCAAAGTAATAAATACTTAAGGTGAGGCAGAAGGAATATTTCTCTTTTGAACTGACCTGTTGTTTTTAAAAATATAAAAGTTAGCACTTACTTGCTGGGACTTGAAGAACTGGGAAAAGAGTCCATGCCCAAGAAGCGGAGTTGTGTGTCACTATTTACTGGATCAAATTATTCAGGGTCCGTGTATCCATTTAATTATGACAAGAGGTAAAGAGAATGGCTTGGGCTGACGTGAGCTGTAGGTTTAGCCGAGTTGCTCACAGTTACTTAAGTTCAACTCTCATATTTGCTCCTAATTACTTAGTTTCAAATCAGCAGAAACTGAAACATAAATTGCTACTACACTATGGTACTTACTTGCAGAATGCATAAAGCTTAACCTTAATTTGCAAATAGCAGAATCCCATTTCAACACATTCCTATGGTTCTAAAGCATTTTGAGAATTTGGATGTTTATGTTAGAGCTTGAGAACATGGACTAAGACCTGAAAATATTTTTTGTTACATGTTTCATTGTAAGGGATTTTGTCATAGAATGACTATTTGCATATTAAATTCTGTTATAAATTCCAAATATGGCTTTTGGTTTTTCCATAATTTATCTTTTTAATGTTTCATCCAATGTTTGCACCCTAACTATATTGCAGAAAATTTTTGGCACTCCTCATGATCTCTCTCCTGCTTAACCCTATGTTCTATTGATAGGTATCTTCTTTATGCAATTTTTTCTTTAGTTTCTACCATAATCAAACTCTAAATTTTAAAAATATTTATATAATTGAAATATATTTTCAAATATATATATATGTATTTATGTATATTTATATATTTGATTTTAGTGGAACTGAGTTACTTTGAATATCATGTCTTCAGCTGGTGTTGGTAGTCCTTTTGTTGATCCCAAATGCTATTTTATATTGAAGAGAATTCACTGGTGATGTTAATAACCATCCTTAAAAAATATATTTGTTCTATTAGGTGCGTGTCTTACACATATGCACAGATTAGAAATCACTTCTGTTTACCCCGAGTCTTGATACTTCCCAAGTCTAGATAGATGCATGCTGATTCCCCCACTTTGCTCAGATCTTTGCTGAAATGCTTCCTTATTAGAGAGGACCCCTTGACTACCTCATCTCCAGTATCTTTCCAGTTTTAATTATACAATCACTGTAACTATGTTGATCAGTTTACCTCATTTCCTTTCTCATAACGTTTGTCTCCACCTGAAACTTTATATACATGTCTGTTGTTTATATTCTGTATCCTTGTACTCCCACCTCCACACCAATGGATGGTTTTATTTTCCTTGTTTTGAGTATAGACTGCTGTCTTTACTGTTTAGCCGAAATGTTAATGTATATAGAAAACTTTAAGGCACATAGTGGGGCTTCTTCAATTGAATATTTCTTTGTTGTAATAGTGCAGGGAGAGGGCAAGTCCTACATAGTTGTCAGAATTTTATAAAAATTTCAACCAGTGATCAGACATTTTTGTGTTCTTAAATGATAAGAGTCATCCTCACTGTATCTGTATTGTAGCATCTCTTCTTGGCAAAGCAATCATATATGTATATTATCATTCCCTCTGAGTTCTTGGGCAAATCCACTAGGGAAGTTCTTTAGGCAAATCGACTAGGGAAGACATTCCAGGCAATCATCTTCAGGTACCATAAAAACATTGAGTGTGTTAGCCAGCATTGCCTCACAATGTTGGTAAAGAGGAAAAGATCCAAGAGTATATGATCACTTAATCATTTCATTAAAGTTGCATCCTTGGGAACTGGTGTTCAAATTTCCACAGGGATGTGGGGAAAAAAAACCTGTGATAGAAATCATACTGATATATTTATTATATCTTAAGAATCATGTAGGGGTACCTGGGTGGCTCAGTTGGTTAAGTGTCCAATTCTTGATTTTGGCTTAGGTCATGGTCTCAGGGTCATGAAGTAGAGCCTGCCCAGGAATATCTGTTTGCCTCCCCCCACCACAAATAAATTTAAAAAATTTAAGATTCCTCTTAAAAAAAAAAAAAAAAGAATAATGGAGAAAACCTGCCCATATTTCTAGTTGGGCACGTGCTGTGGAATCAGGATTACACAGTGGTTGACAAGCAATGGTTGAGAGAGAAAACATAAATATCAAGTAGAGATGAGCGAGGAAGCTTAGTACAAATTACTTTGGAAGCAAAAAAATAGTATGCCCTCAATTGTTGAAAACTCTAAGTTCATGTAATTAGAGAAGTTTAGAAGTTCTCTGTATCAAAATATAAACAGAATGTATTAAAATGATAGTTGGGCTAATTCAGAAACTTAACATTTCAGCAAAAGTCAACAGACTGAATTTTGGGCATATAATGATTCAAGTTAATTGAAATATTTGTTTAGGGGCAACTGGGTGGCTCAGCTGGTTAAGTATCTGACACCTGGTTTTAGCTCAGGTCATGATCTTGGGGTTGAGAGATCGAGCCCTGCTTCAGGCTCTGTACTAGGCATGGAGTGAGCTTAAGTTTCTCTCCCTCTTCCCTTATCTCCCCACCCCCCATGCAAGTTCTCTGTTTCTCTCAAAAAAAAAGGAGGGGAGCGGGGAGAAAGAAAGAAAGAAAGGAAAAAAAAAAACTGCTTGAAGTATTTGTTTAAAAGTAAAAACACCAAAAGTTTTGGTGGGCGATGATTTATAATTACAGGCAAACAAATTTTGTCTTAATAATGTCATTACCTTCACTGTCATTGATGTGACTTTCTTTTGACATTTACAGAATTCATTATTCCTTCTTTTAATGTAATTCCTTTGATATTTAAAACTATCAGATTTAAATGTTAAGGTTTTAGAATTTGAGGGCCTTTCTAGTTGATCTAGTAATGCACCCCACCCCCACCTCCCTTTTCTTCCAGAAAGAAGGAAACTGAAGCTCAGAGGGCACAATTGAGTCAGTTGTGGCCACTGAAGCTTATTAGAGGCAGGGCTTGGGCTAGAACTGACTTCTCTAAATTGGATTAAAAGGTGGAAAATTCTTTATCGATTTTTTTCATACAATAGGCCACAGAAAACAAACCAGCAGCCAGTGTTGAGGGGCAGCAATATCAATTTGCAAATGAGAGTTTTCAAGTCCCAGAGTGCTACTAACAAATTTATGTCATCTCTAATTGTGCCAGGGTGATCACCCCTTCTGGTTTTCCCTGGACAGGGATTCATAATAGAAATTGGAATCCTATTCACTGTATTTGCAAAACATCATGAATTACCTAGCAATACTTTTTTTTTTTAAAGATTTTATTTATTTATTTGACAGAGATCACAAGCATGCAGAGAGGCAGGCAGAGAGAGAGAGAGGAAGGGAAGCAGGCTCCCTGCTGAGCAGAGAGCCCGATGCGGGGCTCCATCCAAGGACCCTGAGATCATGACCTGAGCAGCGGCTTTAACCCATTGAGCCACCCAGGCGCCCCCCTAGCAATACTTTTAATAATATATTTAGAATCTGCATTTGAGAAAAGAGAATCTGAGATACCTGTACCAGAGCTGAAGTGGAGATCTATTTATAAATGTGGAATTAATAACTCTTCTTGAAATGAAAAGGTGACTCATGACGATGTCAGTTTGTCCGAAATTTATTGGTAAGTGTTAATTTGAATTAGATAAAAAAAAAATAGTTCCAAAGTTCAACAGAAAGCTAGTGTGGAAGAAGCAGTGTGACAGGGTGTGGCAGCTTATACTTTTGGTATAAATTGAAAATGATGAGACACTAGAGATAAGAGTGTCAGGCATTTGGGGCTGAAGCAGAGCTCTGATTCTTGGTCACTGGGTGACTCTGGGCACTTTGCTTAACACTCTAAGTCTCATTTCCTCAACTGCATCATGGAAACTATTAAAATTAAACCAGTGCTCACTTCGGCAGCATATATATATTAAAATCGGAACAATACAGAGAAGACTAGCATGGCCCCTATGCGAAAATGACATGCAAACTCATGAAACATCTCATATAAAACTCGAAAACGATAAGTTTGGCGAACGTTATATGAATTACCGCATGGTAAGTGCTTAGCCTGGTACAGTTGTGATTCTCCATATACATTAGCTTATATTTGTGTTATTAATAATAAAAGTAAGAAGTTAGTGAAACAATGGAAATAGTAAAGGAATTTTAAAAGTTCCAGAATTGTATCCCAAATCTTAACTCATTATAAAGAATGGATCACGAACCAGTAATAATTCAATAAAAGGGAAAATTGCCATCTGGGAAAGAACCACTTAATGTAATTGTCCCCTCATACTATTAGGCGAAATCAGTTTCACCCTGACTAAATGCTACAGTGTAAAATAAGCAAACAAAACCATCAAATATTAGTAGAGAATATAGATGAAATTTATCTGATTAATGAATAGTTAGTTATGTAAGCATATTTCAAGAAATCATAAAGAATAGGTTTAAAAGTTAAAATTGGAAAGTAGGCAACAAACTAGAAAAATAAGACAATTCACAAGATTACATGTAAATTAATATATGAGAAAAAAGTTTTGCGTTGCTAGCTATCAAGGAAATTCAAGATATTAAAAGATTGAAATAATCATTTTACTTAGAATTTAGGAAATAAAAATTGTTAAGTATTCATGAAAGTGGAATGAGATTGTTATAAATATAGTATAAATTGGCACACAATTTCTGTAAGGTAAATTGGCAATAATAGCTTAAGGAACCTTAAAATCATTCTTCGCTGGGAGCATAATGTGCATATGTGAATGGATAAATGTTATCACCTGTTTCTCTGAGTTTTAGGATAACCATCTTGTTTCCTTATACTAACCCTGGCTTCCAAATTTCCTATAAAAAAGGAGAATCAAAATAAACGAAGTATTTTTAATAAGAATGAAACCTAACCAAAAATTTTGAAGATCATGCCCTCTGCTCATTTTGCTTTTATTTTCCTGCACTGCCCTCTGGTGTCCAACATGCAGATAGCTCCTGATACCAGAATTGTAACCACCCAATACACAAAATTGCATTGTAATTTAATTTAGGTAATTCATTTAAATTAATAATTTTGTATAATATACATTGGTTGCATAAGTTATTGGTTATATTATATAAACAAGTTCAGTTGTATTTTGTGATTAAAAAAAACCCCATGGTTCAAAGCAGGCCAATCTGAATTTGAGGGTTTTTTGCTGGTTTTATGTGCAGTTTGAGCCTACCATTTTGCTTTTACATGGGAAAAAGAGAAAACAAATCATTAAGACAAGTTCTAAGGAATAATTTATATACTGAACAATTTTTCAGAAACCAAGAAATTATAAAATTATGTCCTTTTTTGCCCATTAAAGTATGTTTTATAATTAAACAATGTACAAAGTACCCTAAAGCAAGTCTGTCTTTGTAAGAGTTTAGATGACACATGGATTGGGGGGGTGGGTAAAAATGAAAGGCGAGCTGAATGGTCAAAGATTCAGTGGGCTGCTTCCATTTCTCTGCAGTTCCAAGTGGAATAATAGCACTTTTGGTTTTATCTTTTATTCTTAATGTTTCTAGAGGAAAACCACTGATCCACTAACAATTTCAAAGGTAGCCTCGGTGCCCTGTAAAAATGCGTTATGACATCCCACGAGGGTGGCATTCCTACACAAGCTTGCTTTCGAGAAACTTGAAGCTTCTTTGACTTAAGACGTGCCAACATTCCCTTTTTATCTAAGGGTCAGCAGAGTTCTCTCTCGCAGAAACATTTTGTGAAGTGATTTCTTACTGAACAGAACACCTGAGAACAAAAATCCTGTCTTTATAAAACTAAGAGTTTAAATTACTTCATTTGAGAGGTTAACAGTTTATTTTGGCACCGAAAGTATCTTTTAATAGGATGTGTGTACTTGACTATGATATTTAATAGGAAGGTTCTTCAGAAGCTTTGACATTTACTGTTCATGGTTACTTCAGAGACTATTCCAAATATTAAATTTGTGCTTGAAGGATACTTGCATTGTCCTGTTAGTGAACTTTAAGGCTTACTAAGGCTGATACCACTTATCAGAATCTTTCTCATTAATCTAGGAATCTGTTGTGATTTAAGCATACTTATGTTTTTACTAAAATAATTCTTTAAATGCTAGAGTTGGATTTCATTTAACATCTATATGCCAGACTTTTCAGTAGGTGTTTTACATAATCTTTGTTTGGATTTTTTTTTTGAAGATTTATTTATTTATTTATTTGACAGACAGAGATCACAAGTAGGCAGAGAGAGAGGAGGAAACAGGCTCCCCGCCGAGCAAGGAGCCAGATGCAGGGTTCCATCCCAGGACCCTGGGATCATGACCTGAGCTGAAGGCAGAGGCTTTAACCCACTGAGCCACCCAGGCACCCCTTCCCTACGGTTCTTATAACACACCTCCTCGGTTGAATTTCCTGGGATCAGGAAAGGAATCAGTGTGGTATTAGTTTGGATTTCTGACTCCGGGGTTAGTTGAGTATACATTTTTAGAAACAAGCATATTCTTAATAGATGACAAAAGCAGGAGTCCTTAAATCTATTTTCACTCACAATATACTATTTCAAAGCTTTGTAATACTATATTATTAAACTTTTATCCTAAGGTTTTTAATACAGGAGTGATTTATGTATTAAATATGTGGTTTATAAATTAAAATTTAGGTACATGTTACCAAAGACTGCAGTTTCAGCTTGTGAAAATAAACCTGTTCTTTTTGTCTATTCTAAAAGTAGATGAGTGTGAGATGTCTGTGACTTACCTATTTTAGAACTTGTAAAATTTCTCTTCCCTTTCCTAGGAGAGTGAGACTTGCTATGGGGACTTAGACTTTGTAAGCTGTTCCTTCCCCTGCATTATTTATGAGTTTTATTATGAGTTTAATCATAGTATTTCTGTTATACACCACTGAATTTGTATTTAATGAATTGAATTTACATTTAATCAGTTTGTGTTAAAGCTACTTAATGAGATGCTTCATTTTTCTGTGTTAAAAGCAGGTCAGGGCCAACCGAAAGACTCAGGGCAATACATTATTTAGTACTCGTTTTCTGCACAACTTGTAATTTTATCATGATTCACGGTTTAAATCAGTTAATAACATTTTCTGTAACCATTTCTAATAATTCTCTAAGGTCAGACACTTTACTGTTGATTCATTGGCAAACTTTTTTTTTTTTTTAACTTTCTGACATGGGAATTTTCACCTTCTTTTGTTTTCAGAACAGAATGTGTAGAATAAGATTGTGTCAGATTATCAATAATGGAATAAAAGAGGCAGTGGAATTTAGAACTGACAATACTATGTTTCCAACATTCGAATTTATGGAAAACAGCACGGAAACATATTAGAGCTTTTTACTCCTATGTAGGATATAACTGAAAATAGTGTTCAAAGTAAAAATAAGAAAGAACTCAAATTATGTATCTATGCAGGATATTTTTCTTCTTGTTTTATCTCCACTTTCTCCAAACCTTCCATCTCCTCCCTTTACCTTGATTGTGGCTTTTGTCCTCAGTGAACAGCAAGGCAGGCAGTAACTGTCACCTTTTCAACCCCAAATCTATGTATACACCCAGCAGCGCCTGCACTCAGCTCCCACTCGTCTTCCTCAGATCAGTGAAGTTGATACCCATTCAAGGGTCACTCCACACGCCGGCTGTCTGTCCTTCCCTACCTTCACAAGAATTATATATTTTATCTCTTTTCTCTTTTCCTGCATCTTTTCCTTCCTTCCCTCTTCAATATCAGTACTCTTTGCTCTAGTGACCTTGCACTTTAAGCAGACTTTCCTTGACCCCACGTTCTCCCTCAGAGGTACCCACTTCTTTTACTTCTTTGTTTCTCAGCCAAGGCACTTTGAAGACGGCACTGGCCACCACTTCCCATGTGCTTCCCGGCATTCCAGTGGGCTCTGCACCCCCACCCCCAACACAGACTGTGTAACATGTTTGACTTCCGTGGACACTTTGAATTTTGCATCTTTGTATCTGAACAGCACTATCTTTCTCCCTGATACTTTTATTTTTCTCTCTCTGTCATCATTCTAAACAGCCTAGTCTCCTGATTTCCTTCCTGCCTCCATGGGAACTTCTACTAAGTTTTCTTAGGGACTCCTTTGACTATTTTCCTTTTATGGCTATGGCTTTACACCATAGTTCTATGTTGAAGCCTTCTACTTTTTTTTTTTTTTTTTAATCTTTAGCCAAGACTTCTTTTGAGGCTCATGCTTTAAAGATTTTATTTATTTATTTGACAGAGAGAGAGAGCGAGCGAGTGCACTAGTGGGGGGCAGGGGGCGACGGGAGAGGGAGAAGCAGACTTCCAACTGAGCAGGGAACCCAATGCAGGCTCTATCCTGGGACCCTGATATCTTGACCTGAGCCGAAGGCAGACCCTTAACCTACTGAGCCACCCCGAGCCTTATACTTCAAATGCTATGATTGCCTGACTTCACCATTTACATGTCTCACCTATGTTGAAAACCCACCCTCACTTGAACTCTGTGCTTCTCCTGCCTCTTCCTCAAGTCCCCCTGAGCCCATCACTGCTCTAGTCCTCCAGCCATCCTGACGCCCATATCAGACGCCTGCACAGCATTCCTGGTGCTAGGCTGTTACTCAGCCACATCCCCGGTCTGCCACCACACGTTGTGGATTCGTCCTCCCAAATCAATGTACAGCCCCTCCTTTTCTGACTGTCTCCACAAATACCAAAGCCACTTATTATATTGAGCTAGATTCCTGTAATAGCCTTCTAATTAGTTTCTCTCCTTCGAATTTTGCTTACCTTAAATCTATTTCCCAAATAGCAACTTGCGTGGTCACTTAAATTTTTACATTAAATTTTTTTTTTAAGATTTTATTTATTTATTTGACAGAGAGAGATCACAAGTAGGCAGAGAGGCAGGCAGAGAGAGAGAGAGAGAGAGAGAGAGGGAAGCAGGCTCCCTGCTGAGCAGAGAGCCCAATGCGGGACTCGATCCCAGGACCCTGAGATCATGACCTGAGCCAAAGGCAACGGCCCAACCCACTGAGGCACCCAGGCGCCCCTAAATTTTTTTTTTTTTAATGTGGCTTAAAATCTTTCTGTGACTTGCCATTCGATAGAAATTCAAAGCATGGTTCTTCAGCATTTCTCTTAGACCCTGCATGACTAGTCCGCCTCCCTCCCCAAACACATTTTATGTCCTTGTTCTCACTCATGTGACTAAGCTAAACTCTCTTTCTTTATATGTCCCTAAAAGGCTTTCCTTTTGTTGTGTTCTCTTTGTCTAGAATGTTCTTCCTCCATAGTCTTCAATGAAACATTTCTTTGGAATCATAGGAAATGCCATTTCTCGTGCGAATTTTCCCCTGACTACTCACAGTCCAAACTGGAACCCACTTGTGATATTGTCTCCTGGGGAATAAAGCTCTGTTGCTTTACAGAACTAATCATAATGTATTGTATTATGTTAAGATGATCTGCAGGAATAGTTAGAATCCCAGACTCTCATGTCACAGCGCTAGTCTGATCCTGACTATGTCCTATGTGCCCTATGACTGTGGGCAAGTTCTTTAACCCCCCAATGGCTATGTTTCTTCATGAATAGTAATAATACATATCTTGTAGGTCATTTACAGAGAGGAAACGATTAATATTTGTAGAGTAAACCCAACACATAGTAGGCACCGTATATGCACTTATACACATGCGTGTATGTTTGTGCATAATTTACCTAATGCCTGAAGGCACTGAGCTGTAACCTGCCACAATTCTTGACCTATAACAGGCTGATAGTAAATATTTGCTTACTGAATTGATGAAATGTGCAGTGCACCTTATAATTAAGCTTCATTGACTTTCAGAGAAAAAAGGAATACTTGTTATATTTATAAGAATATGTGATCAGTTATAAAATTTACATTTCAGTTTGCGATCCACCTATTAAAATCGTTTAATGAGACATTTTTGAGAAAACCTCCAGGATTTCATGTGGCCAGCCCCATACCTTCTAGCAGACATGGTTTTATTATCATCCTCATTTTGCCAATGTGACACTCGGCCCTGAGAGCCTACAGGGCTCATACAAATAGCAAAGCTAATAAAAGATGGGATGTTTCCACTTGTCTCAGTGCCCTGGATCTCACTGCAGAACCCATTGTTCTTAGCTTTTTTTGGAAATACCCAGTGAACTCCATGAATACTTTTTTTATAGGGTTGGTGGTATTAACTTTGGTGATGACTCTTAAATGCTCATGCTGGGACGCACATCAGATTTGACGTTCTCTCCTCCTGCAGCCTCCTGGTTGTTCAGGCCTTCATCATCACTCACAGCGATCCCTGTCTGCAAGGATCTACTTGCCCTTGGCCTCGCCTGCATCATTCCCCTGCCTTCTGTGTATAAGCTCTAGAGCAAGCAGTTCTGAAAGGCCACCTGTTGTTCCTGATTCTTTCACCAGTTAACCCCGGTAGAAGGATTGTACCATCACATTTCAAGATTACTAAAACTCGGTTCCTGTCATTGACTTTATGGCTTTTTCACCCAGCTTCTCTTTAAGGGAGGCAAGCAAGTGGTTAGTTTGTCCTTGAACCTGGCCACGTGTCACCGTACCTTTTTTGGATTCTGAATACATGTCATTGTTTGTTGGCTTCCCCCCCCC